>CAEFZX010005146.1:0-19434 GCA_903066825.1 Alfaro cultratus | reverse complement strand
AAGGTCTCCGTTATTTGGTTTTATTAGTTTTGATGCTTGTTGTGAAGCAGGACGGTGTTTATAGCGGTGAGTTCAGGAGGATCAGCTGCTCGGCTCTCTGGTTCCCATAAACTCTTTCAGGCTGAATACAGAAGTGATTCCATGGAAATAACACAGGAGGCTCCGTCACCTTCTTCTTTAGGCTGAAGAAGCTGATCGGAGTGAAGTGAAGGCTGCAAACTTTGCTGTGCGGCGTTAGCTTTAACTGGTAGCGACGAATATTTACAATCACAGTCTAATTAATTCATGATCGTTTGGAAATCCATGAAAACTTAAAAGCCCATTATATTAGGAAGACAACAAAGTGCATAGTATTGTTTATTTCCCTCTGAAATACGACTTTGTCTTTTCTAGTCGTCATGGTAACTGAAAGCAGGAAAAAATGAGCCGCATTTGCGCATGCGGTTGTGACTTCAGCGCGGATGGTGCAAAGAGCCCATAACCTCTTTTGTTTGTGAGTTTACGTCATAATAAACATAAAATAGGACAAATATAGTTCATTAAGTTTTAACAAACAAATGGCTTCTTCCGAGATAATTATGTGAAATTAAATGAATTATATCCCAACTTCAGAAGATTCACCTTTACAGAGCTCTGTGCTTCCTCCTATCAGGCTGTAGTTTCTCATATTGAGGTCAAAGTTCAGATCTTCCATAACTGACTGACCTGCTGGCCTCAGGTTTCCAACCAGCTTCTGACTGAGAAACCAGTAACCTGCTCCCAGTGTCAGAGTCTCACTGAGGAAGAAACTGCATTAGGTTTTCTATCACTTTATTATTTCTGCTATAACTGATCTATATTCGTAAAGAAAATGAGTCAATAGAATTTAATTTATAATTTTTATGTCTTTGTGTCATGAGGTAGATCTCAGCCGGCTGGTGAGAGAAAAAGTAGATCTTGGTCTCAAAAAGTAAGATCACCCCTGGTCTAGAAAGTCAGGTTTGTTGGGGCGGAGTGAATCCGTAACCAAAGAAAAAATCAGACTCCGGTCCGTCTACACTCCTCAGTTTGGTTGAAGTGAACTCTGGTTCGGTTTGAATGCATAAGTGAACACCAAACGGACCGGAGACCGCTCCAGGAGCAGGAAGTGAACTATAGCGCAGGGCATTCTGGGTAAATACAACCAAAACAAACGCGCTGGGCATCAAAAAAGGAGAGAAATCCTCCAACTGCTAAAATCTGACGCCACTCCAGTTTGGTGTACGTTTTGTGAAGAAGGAAGTTGTGCTCAGTGTCTCCTTCAGAGGTTTTTGTGTCGTTTCCTGCAGTCTTTCGTAGTGCAGCGCCCCCCCTGGTGAGGAGGGGAACATGTTGCTCAAAGGGTTTGGTTAGTTTGACTCAGAGCAGAGAAAAAGCAAAAACTTAAAGTAAAAATGTTTGGCTAAGTTGAATTAATGCTTTTACACTTAAAGGTTTACTAACATCATGTCTAACCTAACAAACACATTAAACTGTTGAACTCTATTTTTTCTTCAATCTCCTCATCAACTATTCCCATAAAACATCCTCCCTCTTTTTCCTCGCCTCTCTTCCCTCCAGTCTTTGTTGGCTCTATAAATAAGTCTCTCTGCCCCCCGTCCATCCGTAACCCCGTCCTGCTCTGCAGCTGATCTTCCTCGCCCGAGCCCTCAGGCACCAGGATAACCGGAAGCAGAGGCTGGAGCATGCATCACTGTCAGCCTAAATGTGGAATCAGCATTTCTGAGCGGGCCGAACCTCCGGCTGGGCCTAACCCCTACCTGGTCAGTCCAAGCAAGACGCCGTGGCCCCTTAAGGCTTCACACCTCCCTGGTATTGATTTTACCTTTTTTTTTATCTGCAGAAACAAAGAGACTTTCTCTGTTACATGATATATCATAATCACATCATTTGTAGCTTTGAGGCCACAGATGTGCAGGAAGCGAGCCGACGTGGCTGACAGAGAGAGACCCAGATAAAAAAGTGTGGCCTGTCTGAAGCTAAAAACTAATTGTAGCGTCGACATTTCTGCTCCATTTCCCAGTTTCTTCAAACTCCTGTAGAATCAAAACTACAACCAGAAGACATGACGGCTTTTCACACAAACTGATGGGATTTCTGCAGGTTTTACTGAAATGTGACAAGCTAGTTCATCTCAAATATACAGTCGGATTCAATACATTATGATATTAAAGTTTATTTCAGTAGCTCAGATCACAAAGTAAGACACAGTTTATTGATTAGAATGTTAGTAGTGATGATATTTTTGATTACAGTCAATGAAAACGTGACATTTAAGATTAGACTATTACATTTGGTGAACGGATGGAACTTCTTATCTAAAGTTATGCAGTGAACCACAGTATTCACTTTTAACTTCCTATTTTAAGTAGTTGAAACACCAGATATATCTAACATGCATTCATACACACATTGAAACCGTTTTTGTGCTAGAAGCTAACATGAACCAACAAAAACAAATGGTGCTTCCAGATCGGCTGCTTATCGAGTCCATTTGCTCCTCTTGGTATTTCAGCTTCCAAAGCAGTTTTCCCTTCAAACTGTTTAGATTTTAAGCTTATTTCTTGCACAAAATCGGTCTTAGATAATAAGATTTTAGTCTGTTGAATTCTGCCTATTTTAATTCATTATAAAATTATACAGCCGTACATCTTTGAAAAGCAGAAGTGGAGCCTCCTGCACAACCAACAAGAACGCAGCAAGTGGTTTGTGGATGGTAAGACAACCACCAATCGCTTGTCTTTTCCAGCAGCCATTGTGCGGTAAAACTAAACAAACTGGAGCACAGTTTGGGTTGCTAAGTAATGGGTCGGGCTTTGCTGGGGTTGCTAGGTAACAGGCAACGCCTGCTGATTTGTGATGTTACATTTCAGAGTTTTTTTGACCTGTTGACATCGAACTGTTTTGTATGCGACACAGAGCTGATAAGGTTGAGTTGGCGCCACCTTGTGGACAAAATGCAGTCGAATTTTGAACAACATCTAATGGAAGAGATTATAAACTATAGAAACTTACCAACAAAGGAATGGAAGCATTTTCCTTCACCTTCTTTATCCTTTTTTCTTTAAGCTAAAAGGCAAGTTATTTTCTCTTCCTTCTCCGTTGACGTCATTTATGGGAAATGAAGGAATTTGTCATGAAAAATGTCAGAAATTGGTTCGTTGAACCATGAAATCTCAGCAGTCCTCTGGGTTCGAGGAGTAGACCCGGGTATGTGGGAGCCTTTAGTCTTTTACATTCCTGTTTTACAGTCATTAATCTCAGGATTAACTGTAATCACTCTGGCGACTTTCAGCTAATGGGTCAAGCTGAAACGAGGCTGTCGCCGCCCTCAGGCTGCGTCGCCATGGTAATGAAGCAGACGGACGTCTGGACGGCTGTCAGGATCAGTAAAACCGTCTCTGTCTGAATCTGTTTTTCTGTGTTCATCAAAGGAGGAGGAGAGGTCAGTCTGTGGCTCTTCAGATGCACATCTGCATCATCGCTCCTCCTAAATCCTCACACTGAGCGATTCGTCTGCTCAGGTCGGATTTTCAGCAGATCAGGCTTCTTCTGAAGTCCATGAAGGCTTTTTTGTTTTTACCGTTTTGAAGAACAAAAAAATCCAGCAGCCTCCTGGATAGGGAGGAGGATTCCTCCCACATTCTTCTTTCCCTGCCTGTGATGTTGACCCCTGACCCCTGACCTCTCAGTGGAGTGTGTCGGGGATCATCATTAGGCTGGTCTGGAGCCGCTGGGAGACGTCCAGCTCCAGATTCTCCACAAAGCAAAAATGTAATCTCTAGGCACAGCAGCTCAGTGTTGCAACTTGTTTTTCTTCAATTTAATTTGACTTTGCTTCTTCTGATTGTTTTATATTTTTATTGTTATAATCAGAAGGTGATTTTATCTGCTGGGATGCATCATGTGACCCGTAGCGAACTCGGACTGAGCATCAGCAGGCGATCGGTCTTAACAGTCACACCTGTTCACTCAGGTACCAGCTGTGTTCAGTTTTTTTATCCAGAGACAATTTTACAAATGATTATTGAGGAATATTCTGACTTCTGCAACAAATCTTCACACCTAAATAACCACATCTGTGATTTGTGCTGCGGGGCGTTTTGAGTTTGCACCTTTTCTCTGGGTTCTCCATCCAACCAGTAATCCCAGGCGTGTTGGGATTACTGGTCCTGTGAAGTGGCCTGGTGTGTGTGTGTGTGTGTGTGTTTGGCTGGTGACAGTAGGGTATAATACACCTACAACCCAGTGATTGTTGGAAAAGCTCTGGCCATCAGACTCCTAACCAGGTCCAAATTGGTCCTACAAGGTTTCAGTAATTCAAGATATTTCAGGTAACCTTTAAAATCAGGTAACTAGTCACAACACAGACCCTTAAATATTCCTGCCAGTTGCAGGTAAGTAACAGGTAACATCCAGTAAAGTTCCACTCTATAAGACTAATAAACTCCAGGTTACAAGTCACCTAAATTTCAGAAAAGTACCCTTTAAATGTAGAGCAAAAGGCTTTATGGTGAATTATATACAACTATTCACCTGAACCTGGTGACATAAATCAGTTCACTACTTTCAGAAAACACAACAAAACATTTAAGACACTAACAGACAGTGCATCTGTTAGGAAATAAAGCAAAATAAATAAATTCCTGCAGCGCGTGCGTTAATCCCCACCAGGATTGTTCCTCACAGAGACGAAGCCTGAAGCCGCTTCACGCTGCGTCTGGGTCCGGCGTTCAGTTCCTCATCTTCAGACTTAAAATATCACAAAACTAAACTATTTAATTCGAACTGGAAGGATGGCTAATGAACGCTTAGTAACATAATTAGTAAGTAGGTAATGAAAAAAATCACAGACAAAACAGTTTTTAGTTCGTTAGCTGAATGTGTGAGAATATTTATACATTTGGAGGTACCAAGGTTTGGTGTTTTTGTTTAATCTTGATTTATAAATTGCCTATTTTCTATTTCTACATAGTTTTTGTTTAGTGAATTTACAGTTTGCAAGGTTGACTACATTAATATGCAGACATATATATGTATTTTTAGTGTATTTTGATTTATAAATTGGATTTGAATGCAGAGAAACGCTCAACCAGAGGCTGGAGATGTGAAATAGCTGCAGCTATAAACTCAGTTACAGATTTCTTCTGTTCCAAGTTTGTGTGGATTTTTCTGTTAAATAAACTAATGAATAAAATGAAACTGCAGCCAAATGACCTGACAGTCCTCTGACCGCCTTCAGGCAGGTACGGGGCGGAGCTTCACGGTGCGTTCGCTGTCAGTCAGAAACGAGACGTGGCAGAAATTCTCTGGTGGAGTCAGGCTCAGGTTTGCCATCTGTCAGCCCGGTTATCGATCCGGGGTCACACCGGGACCCTGACCCCCTACATCACACACACACACACGTTTCTGTGTGTGTGACGGCGGTGTGACAGTCATTTTCCCAGGGTGACGTCTGTCAGTGTCAGCCTGCTGGGCGGCGACACCGCCGTCATTCCTAACCTTTCTAATCCTCCACGCTGACCCGATCAAACAGCAGCCGTCTCTCAGGACGGGCTGCTTGCTGAGATACAAAATGTCTGCGTCCACATGTTGTCATGGTTACTTGGTAGTTAAAACATTAGCGAAAGCCTGGACTATAACAGGAAGTCAGAGTTTGGAAATGATCCAGAATTTTGACTCAGAGATTTTAAATCTGACTTTAAAAGCCAAAATGGCTGCCTCTGAAGCGTCACTGAATCAGACTCAGTTTTCATGAATCCTGTTTGCCTGCATCGTTTCCTATCATCTGTGGTGTTTTATAGATATGGGTAAAATGGTAAAACCAGACAAACCACAAAACCCAGAGTTGAGACAAAAAAATTATGTTCCTGCCACTTTTATGGGTTTCATCACATCTTCAGTGCATAAACGACGCTTGAATTAGCCGTTAGCTGCAGCTTTTAGAGATCTTTAAGGTGTTCAACCGTAACTCTGTAAATGTAAAGAGTTTGGAGTCAAAGTTCCTGTGAAAAACCCTGAGCTGAATAAAAATCCTGTCCATCCTGCAGCCCTGGTGTCCAGCAGAGGAAACGTCTTTAACTGGGATTGATGCTCCGCTAGGAGTTTATATAATGAGCAGAAAAGCAGTTTTCTTCTTTTTCCCGTTTGCTGCTGAGCGGCTGCTCGTTTGTT
This sequence comes from Alfaro cultratus, assembly GCA_903066825.1. NCBI lineage: Eukaryota > Metazoa > Chordata > Actinopteri > Cyprinodontiformes > Poeciliidae > Alfaro > Alfaro cultratus. The sequence continues at coordinate 13,242 of CAEFZX010005146.1, read as the reverse complement.
CAGATTAAACCTTGTTAACGATGAGGAGGGATCCTTCATCGCCTCTCCGTCTTCAGTCTGCTGCAGGGGATCCAGGCACTGCGGAGTGTCGGGTTCGATTCCTGCTGGGTTTCTGCATCAATCAAAGCTCAATCCAATCACGCTAAAGCTGTGCAGCTCGTTTTTTCTTTCCTGATCTTCAGGACACTCAGACTTTCATCTTCTTTACAAATTAACAGAAACTTTTTTGAGTTTCCATCATGTTATTCATCAAAAACGAACCTGGAACCACCTTGAATCTTTCATGCATGTTTGAGAAGTCCTTTAGTCTCTATGACAACCATTCAGCTGTGTGAAACGCCGGGGTTGACTTAGCTCCACCCTCAAGACGCAGCTCCTCCCCCACCTTGCTCCTTCAGACTAGCCTTAAGTAATTAGCAAACACCTGCTGAGCTCATTGTAACAGCTGAGCTCAGTGAAACTCTGGTAAAAACGTTAAAGGGTTAATAGAGGAGCCATGTTGGGATGACTTTCTGAAGACGGAGCTTCAGAAAGAGCAGAAGATTTTAAAAACACAGAAGCCCAATTTATAAGTGTTAAACTGCAAAGTCAAATTTCTTCTCAGTCATTCTTGATTACTTGATTGTGCTATAAAATGGCAGTCAGTTCCTGGAAAACACTTAACACTTCCACTTTAAATGATCTGCTAAAAGAATATGAAAATCCAGACTAACTTAAAATGTTCTTCTTGAATAAAAAAACAAACAAGTCTTGATTTTTGTGGCCCTGAGTTAAACCTGAAAGTTTCGACTGAAAATTTGCTGTTATGGTTTATTGGGTGTGTGTGTGTGTGTGTGTGTGTGTTTTATCTTGTTTTCATTGTGACTGTTGAATGTTGCTGTGCATTTCACTGCTGTAAATCGTGTTTTTTGATTTCTGTGACGTTTCGTTCCTGCTGAATAAAAAGCCAGCTGTGTGGAAACGTTTAAACGCCGATGAATCTGAAACGTGTGCAGCGTTTCTTCCTCTAAGTGGAGGAGGAGGCGGCAGGAAGTAGGCGGGGGTCAGTTTTTCTTCTTCATTAGCGTTTGTGCCTTTAGGTGTTAAATAATATTAATGACCTCTAGCGTCATTACTTTCCTCCGAGCTCGGCCTCGCCTCAAGTGATTTTATCGACTCGCCACTCCTCCGCCGCGCTGTGTGTGTGTGTTTATGTGAGAGGGAGATTATTCTGCTGCGATATTATCAGGAACTTTAATAAGTTGATTAGCAGCGAGGCGCTATCTGCTAACTGGATCTAGATGATGACGTTGATTGGACGGAGCGCGGCGCCATCCATCTTTCTGATTGGCTAATAACTGAAATCCATCACTGTTTCCCTCGGTTTGGGCCCGACGTGTGTGTGCGTGTGTGTGTGTTTTATTCCCTCCACTTTATCTGTTCATGTTCATTTTCGTCTTCTCTTTTCCTTTCTTTACTCCCCTCTGCGTTTGTTCATTCCACCTCTCCGCCTCAGTTTGCCTCCATGTGGGGCTCAAAGTCCTTCCTGTTACTCTGAAATGAAAAACTATTTCTTTTTCTAACCTTTTGTTTGTTTTTTTATAGTTTGTTTTACTTGGTTTTGAGATCAACTGAGTGTTTCGCTTTCAGTTCAACCATGAAAAGGTTTTGATTGCATTTCAAAAATGTTATAGTAGAGAAAAATATAATCATGTGGGAATAAACAGAAGTTGATAAGGAGAGAAAAAAATAAAATTAACTCAATATATAATAAAAATGGAAGATAGAAGAAATCAGATATAAATAAAGAATATGAGTAAAAAGGAAAGATTTTTACTTTGGATGAACTAAATAACTAAAAGGCATAAAGAAGAAAAGCAGCTTGTAATGTTCCTCTAATCATTGAGAAGGAAAAACTGAAACGCAAAGAAAAAGTGTGTATTTATCTTCACACTTAAACTTTATTGCTATAAAATGTTAAATATAATGTAAAAGAAATATGACTTCCTAATTTAACACCTTGAAATTGGGCATCTGTCTCTTTAAAATCTCCTGCTCTATCTGAAGCTCCGCCTTCAGGAAGTCATCCCAACACGGCTCCTCTATTAACCCTGTAACGTGTTTTTACCAGCGTTGCTGTGCGCAGCAGCTCCACCAGCTGTTTGCTAATTCCTGCTGGCTAGTCTGAAGGAGCAGAATGGGGGAGTCGTGGTTGAGGGCCACTCTGTGAGGCAGAAACTTGGAAACTGCAGCTCTGAGGAGGAGCTGCGCCTTAAAGGCGGGGCTAGGTCCACCCAGGCGTTTTGCAGCTGAATGGTTGCCATGGAGATTAATGATTTCTCAAACAAGCATGAAAGAATCAAAGCAACACTCCAGGAAAAAACATTATAACTTGATAGAAAGTTTTAAAAAGTTGCTTTTAAATGATACTGTCTCTTTAAGGATTCCTCAAGTACTTAGATGTTTATATTCATGCTCTTATTTTGAAGGGGGTGAAAGCTGTTTACACAACATTTCCGTTTCCTCTCTTCACGTTGGCTCTTTTTTCCCTGGTAATTTTATTTCAAACAAAAACCAAACAGGAATGAAATAAAACAGACACTAGATGAGAAGATATTTATAAGTACAAAATCCAAGGATGTTACAGAACATGTAAACTATATTATCTAAAATAAATTGGTGCTTGAGGGATTTAGTCCTTCAAGAGCAGAGATATGTTGAATTGAGGTTTGTTCTTTATTAGCATTTGCTTCCCTTTGACTAAAAGGAAAAAGGTGATAAACGAATTATTAATAAAATATTTTTATTTTGGATCAGCACCTTGATCTAAAATATTAGCAAGAGAGTTTCACTAATACCAAACCAGCATGTTTACAGTGTGTGTGTGTGTGTGTGTGTGTGTGTGTGTATGGGGGGTTGTGGAGAGAAGAATTATTTTTCTTTATTAAGTGAGCTGCTTTCCTCCGGGACGGCAAACACAACACACATTAATCTAACCTGCTACTGCTGCGTCTCTCTCTGAGTGTGTGTGTGTGTGTGTTGGTGGGTGCGGGGGTGTGTTGATGTGTGTGTTGGTGTGTGTGTGTTTGTGTGTGTGAGAGTCTCTGGAGTGTCGGCCGGTGTAGAAACTGAATTGGCTCTCTGCTAAGCTCAAAGACTAATTACTCAGAGTGACCTGGTGGCTGCGCTAACACACACACACACACACACACACACACACACAGCCGTCGGTTGGTCAACAGGTGAGTCAGGGTTGGAAACGTTGCTAAACTCTGAGGTTTAAAAGTGTTAGATAAGAGATGTTATTTTATTTATAATGTTTTTGGAAAGTCAAACACCTGATAAAGGCTAAAAACTTTAAAGTAGTTTAAATAAAGACCAGCAGAGGGCGCTCCCATATTTATATTAGCTCCCATATTTATATTTATACACAATATTTTATAGCTCCTTGCTACTACTCTCTGTTTTTACATAACCCCTTATAGTATATGCATATATAGTTTTGTACACCTATAAATAAATATTTATATCCTGTATAGCACTTCTGGATAGATGCAAACTACATTTCGTTGCTTGTACTTGTGACAGTGCAATGACAATAAAGTTGAATTCTATTCTATTCTATTCTATAAGGTGATCGAATTAATTACTAAAACACTAAAACATGTTGGTGGCTGATGCCATCAGGAGTCGCTCACTAGCAACTGGCTTAGAATAAATTCAGCTTTTATGGATGGATGGATGGATGATGGATGGATGGATGGGTGAATGATGGATGGATGGATGGATGGATGGGTGAATGATGGATGGATGGATGGATGGATGGGTGAAGGATGGATGGATGGGTGGATGGGTGAATGATGGATGGATGGATGGATGGGTGAATGATGGATGATGGATGGATGGATGAATGGATGGGTGAATGATGGATGGATGGATGGGTAAATGATGGATGGATGGATGATGGATGGATGAATGGATGGATGATGGATGGATGAATGGGTGAATGATGGATGGATGTTCCTCCCTCCATCATTGTCTCTACTGTTCTCACTCTTGTTCCTCAGAGTGGTTTTCCTTCCGGCAGCCATCTTGTCTTTCGGCGTTTCACCTCGTTTTGTTTCTTGTCTGATGCTTCCTGGTCATTGGTCTTCATTTGGACCAACACTCTGCTTAATGGACCTGCGTTCGCTCCCTCCACACCGCCGTGCTACACCACCTGGCTCAACGCGTGTGTGTGTGTGTGTGTGTGTGTGTGTGTGTGTGTGTGTCAGGTGGCTGCTCTGTAATTAGCCGGGTCAGGCCATTTGACCTAGTGTTTGTGAATGTGTGTTAGCACCAGATTGCTAGCGTTAGCCATGGTGGATGTGTGTGAGGTCTCCTTACACAAACCAGCAGGAAAACCCTGTGACCCGCAGCGACCCGACTCGGCTTTACTGGGTTTGTTTACGAGCATCAGACCAGGAAAAAGCAGCCAAACAAGCTGGAAACCAGTTGACTTTCCAAAGCACAGACCAGTCGGTCAGTCCAGGACGTTTATCCAGTTTTACAACAGAAGAAGGATTTTTCATGAGAGTCTTAAGCTGTTTTTCAGATTTAAATCTGGATTTCTGGGACGTTCTGTAAGCAAATATGAGCATCAAAACCCAAAAATGTAAAGCTGGGAACACAATGCAAAGCTTTTTACCTGATTTATTTATTTTCTCCAGTTAAGGAGAGTCTGCATTTTGAATTCAAGGATGTCCTTTAATAAGAAAGTAAGTAAACGCATTTAAAATCAATTCATGAAAAACATTCGCCGCCATCATCCTCCTACCACTTCCTGTTGCCTTCATCTTTTCCACCACTAACATCTGGTTGTTGATCATTTGACTTGATCAATAGTTCTATTGGAGTATTGCAAAATTATAAAAACCACCTCAACCTAATGCAAGAAAGTTTTTTGATAGAAAGCAAATTTTTCTTAATTCTGATTTTTGCAATTCTCTGGCTCTTGTGAGGCCTGTGATAAAAAGGTCCAGTTTATTATTCAGTTCAAATTTTAAACAGATTTTTAGGTGTTTAAGATTTGGGTTGCGCAATATATCAGCACTTAACATCGGTATTAACCGACACTGATCATTTTTTAACATCGATATCAAATTGCTAAATGAATCAATGTTTATTTTTAAGTTTCTGTTTGATTGATTATTTTCTTCTCCATAGTGAAACGGTGAAATATCCGTAATCTGCCATAACAGGGATATTAATATTGGATTATTTCCATATCGGTGCATCTGTAAGATCATTTAATTCAGGTTCAGTTGAATTTGTCACTAGTTAGGAGTAAATATTGGGTTTCCTGTTTCCTAAAAGTTTGGGTTCTGTGTTTTCTTTCCAAACTGACTGAGGAAACGTGGAGGAGGAGAAACTTTCCCAGCAGCTTGTTTAGAAGATGGTCGATGAAGATCTTGTGTTATACCGGTTCTGATCCGTCTCCTTTAACTCGAAGGATGCTGGACTGAAGCTAGCTCCGCCGCAGTGTTTTAATGCGACCCGACATGGATTCAGATTTATAAACGGGACCTGGAGCGTCCGCGTGGGATGGGAGCAGCATTGGAGTTTCCTCCAGCTAACAAGCAGGATGGATTTGTTCCCAGATCCGGTCCTGACCTGATCGGCCTCCTCGCTCCGTACAGATCCGCTCTGAAGCGTATCGACGCGCTCTGAGGCGGGAAACATCCGGCCCGCTAACAAATGATGAAGCTGTAAAAACAGGAAGTCATATTTCCTCACAAAGCTCTTCTTTTTTGAAAAATTAAGGTGGAAAGGAGGAGACGGATGAGGCTTTAAAGTGACGGCGGAGGTCTATGACTGCTATTGAGCGCAGCGCGTCCTTAACAAATGTCCCCATCAGTCGCGGCGGCTGCAGTGAAGCTCGATCAGCCGCCGCTCCCTCCTCTGCACAAGATGGATGTGAGCTTGTGTGGCCTATGACAGAGTAATGTGTCCTGGCATGCTAGTTGGGTTTATTAGCAGAAACTAGTTATTTCTGGGCCCCCCTGTGAGCGCCGGTGTGTGTGTTTCAGCCGTGATAGATGCTCTGCAGCTCCTGTTGATTTCGTCCATTTGTCAAGCGGCTGCAGAAAGGGTTAATCAGCTCTCCCTCTCTTTACTCTCTTTCTATTTTTCAGCTTTCAGCCTCCTTCCCTCCATCACCTCCACCTTTCTCTCTCTTCGCTCTCTTCGTCCTCCTCTCCGTTCCCACACTCGGACATCATGCCAGTCTTTCTGCTTCCTGCTCTGTTACCTTTTAACCAAAGTTAAATGCACAGTTTGCTTTTTCTACGCACAATATTTTCATCTCTGTTTGGGGGTTTTTTATGATCAAAACCTGCAGAAAAAGTCAAATATTGTCTGATTGTGGGAATTTTCCAAAAAGAGGATTTAAATTAATAATTTTCATTAAGACAAATTTAAAAAACAATTTAAGGGAAACATTGGAACAGTTTTATGATCAGGCTTTAATTTAGTGTTTAAATGATCTATTTTGTTATATATCAACTTCTACAGATTAAAATTAAAAGAATTTATACTTTATCGACTAAAATGGGTGAAATGAATCAAATATTTGCAAAGATGTAAAGAGAACTACATGTTTAAATCTTCAGTTGCTTTTTAAAACAACTATAACTTATGAGTAACTTCATATTTTATTGCATAATTATACTATGCAATAAAAGATGAAAAGTAAAATAAAACAAACTGAAAGTTTTAGGAATTAATTTCTTCTGACATGTTTTCTAAACATGAATGAACTGATTCATGATAAAATATCAGTTTAATGTCAGTTGGACAGAAACTGGTGGCTGAAATGATTCTGTTTAATATTTAGAAAGTTTAGGATGTAAAGTAAGAAAATAACTTTTCTCTGATTTCTCCTAATTTTTTTCCTTGAAATTGAAATCTTTAGTTTTATCATTATTTTGAATGAATCTATTAAACATTGTTGAATTGAAGGTGGAGAAATTAATCATCAGAGTTAAACTTGCAACTTTAGAGAGACAAGAAAAAAAAGACGTTAACATGTTAAGTGACAAATCAAGTGGATAAAAGCAGTGATGAAGAGGAGGGAGCGAAGTCGGATTGAAGGGTAAAACCAGAGAAGAAGGGAAGAAGAAGAGGCAGAGCGAGAAGCAAACAGCGAAGATAAGAAGTAATGGAGCGAAGCCGGAAGACAGAAACACTCGTCCCTCTGCTATCCATCCATCTCCGCCGGTGGAAATAAGGGCCTCTTCGCTGTCAGCTTGTTATTTTTCCCTCCTCCTCCTCTTCCTCCCTCCTCCTCCTCTTCCTCCCTCCATCCCCCTCGCTCCTCGCTCCTCGCTCGCCCTCCGTCCCGCCGTCCGCCGGCGGTCTGTCATGTGTGAAGGTATCGATTTGCCAGCGTTTTAACCATCAAACTGCAGCTCTGCTTTTTAAACAATAACTGACGGACGGATGGAGGGAGGGAGGGAGGAGGGAGAGAGCGACGGAGGGAAGGAAAAAGAGGTTAAACGATAAAAACTCAGGAAATTAGGATTCATTTAGAGAAGCAAGGAGGGAAAGAAGGCCAATTATTGAAATGATTTAGTAATCGGTTAATTTTTATCGCAAAAACAGGCTAAAAAAGGTCAATTTGCTGAAAAAATAACATATTCACAGCAGTAACTCAGATAAAACTTTACAAAAATATATTTCAGGATAAAACCTTCTTTGTCTCTAAATATATTTTAGTTTAACTCCTATTTTAGTTGCATTTTTATCTCCATCTGATTCAAAGTAAATCTGTTAAAATGTTTGTTCCTATTTAAAAAAAAATCAGCTCTTTATTTAAACAAATTTATAATATTGTAAAATAAGCTAAAGCAGTTAAATGAAAATATGCAGAATATGATTTATTTTATCTAATTGTCAAAATAATTGATAGAAAAATTGATTATTAAAAGTTGCATTCATGTACAGTATTATGTTTTTTATTTTGTGGATTATTTTTTGCCTATTCAGCAGTAAATCAAACATACAATATCATATTTAAATAAAACAATTAGAGAAGAACAAGAATATGATTTTTAGATCCAAAAACGAGTTTCCATTAATAACAGAAAGATTTGAAGTTTTCTAACTCGGTGGGTTAAATTTGTTTTCTGTTTCTTGTTCTAGAAAATATTTTTAGTTTATTCCCAGCAAGAAAAATCAGATCCTTTTCTGAATTCATCTCATTTTAATGAATGGATGTAAAACATGGAACAATTTTCTTAACAGTTTTCATTTTTAGAAAATTTACATTTTTGCCAGTAAAAATCTCCACATATTTTCATGTTTACACATAAAATGTGATCAGATGTTCATCTGTGTGTTTAGTAACTGGAATCAGTCGGAGCGTGTGTGTGTGTGTGTGTGTGTGTGTGTGTGTGTGTGTGTGTGTGTGTGTGTGTGTGTGTGTGTGTGTGTGTGTGATTAAATATGAAAGTGCCTTGACACATTTGTGATGAATTATCGTTACAGAAATAATCTGAATGTGGATAATCAGATTTTTCTGTAAAGTGAAAAACATTTGCAGTGATTTAGTTTTTCTGCCAGTTTTAATGACTGAACTCTAAATATGAATCTGAGTGAAAAACGTTCAGTTTCCCTCCAGTTGCTCTAAACTGGTCATGATTTGAGTCATGAAGATAATTCAGAGGATCTCTGGACTACATGTCCCATCTGCCCCGGGAACGCCATGGAAACGCAGCAGACTGGTTTCCCATGGAGACGTAGAAGATTTATTTATTCATTTATTTATTCTTAATGTTTTTCTCAATATTTTCAAACAAACGCTTAGGAAAAAAATAGAATCAAGTTCTTATTGGTTTTAAGATTCAAATTCTTTCTCTGATTTCATTTGAATTCATTTGAAATTTTTAAGCATTTGGGAAAAAATATTTATATTTTACTGAGGAATCAAATTTATTGAAGTAAAAATGTTAAAAAAGGAATAAGTAGTGACTGAAATTCAGTTTTGGTTGTTTTTGTGGATCAGTTGAACTGAGACGTTTTCATTTCTCATCTGTTCTGTTCAAAGTATCTGATTGAAATCCTGCAAACAGAAAAAACTTTACGTGTTTTTATTTATTCAAACACAACCGGTTTTGTTTCCATAACCTTCCATCTCCGTTCTGAGTTTGTTTTCCAGGTTTTTTACTTGTTAAATAGAAATGAAACCTGATTCATGTCGGCTGGATTCAGGTTCCTCAGTGTGAGATCAGGAGTAGCTCGGGTTTGATCAGATGAGAAGTCCAGAGAAACGGAGCTGAGTCCACAGGGGTTGGACTCATTCAGTGGAGCATCTCGTCCCACTGAAGTGTGAAAACAATAAGAGAGATGGAGGAGGATGAAAAGTCCATGCATCCCACTGAGGAAGGAGAGAGAGAGAGAGCAAGAGAGAGAGCGAGAGACAGAGAGAGAGAGAGCGAGAGAGAGAGGGGGGAGAGCGAGCAAGAGAGAGAGAGAGAGAGAGCGAGTGAGAGAGAGAGAGAGAGTGAGAGAGAGAGCAAGAGAGAGAGAGAGCGAGTGAGAGAGCGCGAGAGGGAGAGAGCGAGTGAGTGAGAGAGAGAGCGCGAGAGGGAGAGAGCGAGTGAGAGAGAGAGAGTGAGAGAGAGAGAGCGCTCCATCATCCCTAAAAAATCTTTTGCTCTCTCTGTTGGTGGGTTCAGATTTACAGCTGCGACTTCATGAAAAGCTCATTAAAAACAGCAAAACTCCCACAGGAAGCAGCAACATCAAGGTTTTCTCTGCTTCATTAAAACTGGATCCAATTACTGAAGTTTTATCCATGTTTTCCACAAGAATAAGAGAAGTTTATTTTATTCAAATTAATATTAACTTGGACCAGTTTGTCTAATAAAGTGATTATAATTCAGCGCTACACAAATCACATGAATAGGACATTTATTAATTAGTTTATAGTTGGGGATGGGAGATGAGGTCAGTTAAAGCTGTACTTTAGTTGCACAGTAATTACCTTTAATCATGTTTTCCAGTAAAAATATTGTTTCTATTCTCAGTGGAACAAACAGCTCAAGCTGCAGCATTGAAGATTTACAAACCTATTTTGTTTGTTCTGATTTATTTATTTATTTTAAATCACATTAATGAGAAATGTTAAATAATTTTCCATTCAGCTAAAACATACATTTGTCTGAATTTTCTAATTCTGTAGTTTTCCAGACTAAAGATCTGCATCCATTACAAACCAGAAACCATTTTTGCCTTCAAACTGCCTGAATAAAATAAAACTCACTTAAAACCTTAAATATCAACAGTTTAAGAAAAAAAACTGCTTTTCTTTTCTGATAAATACCTACTGTAGAGTAGATAACATGTTATTTTTCAGCTCTAACTTCAACCATGATGATACCTGCATCAAACAACTGTTTCATTCTTCACTCACTTCAAAATAAAAGCATGACTATAAAAGTCCAACTACCTGAATTATTTCTTAACAGTAAAACTTTGATAAAGATGTTGAACTTTATTCAGCTGAAATGTGTGCTTTGGAATGTATTAATTTAGGGGAAGCTAAGTATGCTAAATGTTTTCACAGTTAGCAAAATGCTAAAGCGCTAAGCTAACATTAGCTGTGCTGTTAGCAGATTAGCGGAAATGTGGCAGAGGTTTTTCATAATGTGTTCAGATTTTTTAGTTGAAGTTGTTCCAACAATAAAATCATATTTGATCAGAAATATAATTGAAATTTAATTTTGATAACGATTAAAATAACTAAAGGTCAGAGGTCACAGCCTGCTTCTCTGCTGTTGAACATGGAGAGTTTTGTGATTCAGAGGAAACCAGATTTTACTAAGATTTATTCAGTTACATATTATCGAGCTTTTCTTTTTCAGGTTGGTTGTCATGTTTGTTCTCAACACTTTTTTTTTTATCCAATTTGCTTCATTAAAAGTTGGAATAAAAATCTGAATAAAAGAAAATAATCCGAGGTAGGAAGATGAATTTCTGCGTATTAAACTGCCAAACCGGCAGAAACCAAACGACCTTCAGAGGAAAAACGCTTCATGCATTGATTTCCTCTCACCTGCTGCTTTCCTCCCCGCCTGCATTACTCCGTATATATTTTTCTTTCTTTTGCATAATGTTATTGATCAGCCGCAGCATCACACAGCAGCACCAATCAGCTGTTTACTGACAGAAACATCAGCTGCAGCAGAAGCTTCGTCCTGCTGCAGCATCGTCCTAAAACCTGAGTTTCTGAAACAGCAGAGAAAAATAAAAATCCACTTTAAACGTCTGAATGGTGTTGAGTCAAATCAGGTTTCAAAAACAGTTTTTACTTTGTTGACCTTTTTTTACATCCTGTTTATCGGATGAACTCAACACCAAAAAACAACTTTCATTTAATTTATTAATGCACAATAAGAGTTTTCTAGGTTTTATCCAGTAGAATAATGTCATAAATGCAGAATATTTCATATGTTTATAGTTTTGGCTGCTTTGCGTTTTTGGCAGAAATTCAGGACAGTTGAGTGAAAGCAGCTGTAACAAGTTTTATAGATTGTTGTTGCATTTATTTAAATCAGTCAGTAGTTTTTACATTTTTTATATATCAGTTCATGTTAGTTTTAGACTCACGTCAACATCTGAGATTTTGTGATTTAAAAACATTAGTTAAACCAACCAAACGTTTTTCATGTAGATTCAATAAAAAAGCCAGAAAAAGTACAAATTTCCATCTCTACGTCGGGTGACATGAACATGGAGAGATTTTCTCCCAAGTTTTAAGAAATGTCTCCTCAGAACGTCGCTTTAAATGTGTAATTTCATAAAAACCTGGTGTGTGAGGATTGGTCTCCTCAGTAGCAGGATGATGAGGATCGGGACGGTTTCTCCTCATGTCGGAACCTTTTCCCTGTTTTTCTCCTCCCTCCTCCTGGTATCTTCCCTCCTCACATTCTTCATTCTCCGCGCCGTTCTCCTCCCTCTGCTCCCGACTTCACTGATAATTAGTTTCAGAGGGAGCGGAGCGAGGGAGGAGGAAAGAGGACGGATGAGGAGGAGAGGGAGGGAGAGCCGAGAGACAAAGAGGGGAAGATGTTCTCTCCATCCACACATCAGACTAATTGTATAACTGCTGCTCTTATTTCTGCTGTAACTGAAGGTGACCAGGCCATGAAGCTCATCTTTAAGTCACTATTTATAAGATTATATTGTTGCTTTGCAACCAGAGCTGGATGTTTTGTGTCATCGAGGTGCAAAGATTTAGTTTAGTAGAGAACAGAAACCAAAACGCATTCATTTCATTTTCTGGTTTATTGGACGTTTTCTCATGTTTGTCGTGAGAAAATGAAACTTCTTTTCTTGACATCTGTTTTCTCATGACAACAGAAAAACTTTCCACATCTGAACTGTTTTTATTTAACATCGATGTTGGAAATTTTGTCTAAACTTTTGAGAACAAGAGGAAGAGAACATTATTTTAGTTCAGGTTCATTTGCTTTAATTCATAAAAGCATCAAATAATGAAAACAAGCAAGAAACATTTCATCTTGATTAAAATCATCAATACGCAGAAATATGTTGATCAATGATCCATTTACTGCTAATCAAAATCAATTCTGACCAGCTGGGCTTTTAGCGTTGATTTAAAGGAACTCCGTGTTTTGGCTGTTTTTTGGTTTTCTGGAAGTTTGTTCCAGATTTGTGGTGCATAGAAGCTGAAAGCTGTTTCTCCATGTTTGGTTCTGGGGCTGCAGAGCAGAACCAGAACCAGAACCAGAGAACCTGTCAGGTCCAGAAGACCTGAGAGGTCAGAAGGCAGATCTCTAATCCGTTCAGTGATTTATAAACTGCCAGCAGGATTTAAAGTCTCTGCTCTCAGTGAAGGACTGCAGAACCGGGTGGTGTAGAACCGGGTGGTGTAGAACCGGGTGGTGTAGAACTGGGTGGTGTAGAACTGGGTGGTGTAGAACTGGGTGGTGTAGAACCGGGTGGTGTAGAACCGGGTGGTGTAGAACTGGGTGGTGTAGAACTGGGTGCTGTAGAACCGGGTGGTGTAGAACTGGGTGCTGTAGAACCGGGTGGTGTAGAACTGGGTGGTGTAGAACCGGCTGCTGTAGAACCGGCTGCTGTAGAACTGGGTGGTGTAGAACCGGCTGCTGTAGAACCGGGTGGTGTCTCTATCTTCCTGGTTCTAGTCAGAACTCCAGCAGCAGCGTTCTGGACCAGCAGGTTCTGGACCAGCAGGTT
>CAEFZX010005136.1:0-102203 GCA_903066825.1 Alfaro cultratus | reverse complement strand
ATATATATATATATATATATATATATATATATATATATATATATATATATATATATATATATATATATATATATGCAAATAACATGAATCCACTGAAAGAGCCAGTTCTAGAACTTGTTGGATTTCTTGAACACCCTAAAGGGGTTTTTTTTGTTTAGTTTTTTTTTTTTTTTTTTACCGAAATTAAACACACCCCCTCCTTCAAGTGCTTAATGCTTCAATGAAAGGCTGTTTTGGGCACAATCCTACCTGTGGTAATACGCTTGTAAGAAAAGAGTTTTTGATGCAAAGCAATGATGACAGCACATGTTCCCTTAGCAGTAACTATAGTTGACAAAAGAAGAATGATTTCCAGAACCACTTTCTTTTAAAGCTTTTAAAGTTTTCAGTTCTTCAAATGTAGTCAGAGTGACAAGAGCTACCCTGAACTCATTAGTTCAGGGTAGACCTAAAACTGTGTAAATGTATAACACAGTGTAGATTAATCATTTTGTTAGCTAATTTTAAAATAGGATACATGTAATCTGACCAAGTTTCATAGCAACGTACAATCACTACATATATCTACCATGAAAAAGCCCTAAAGTTTGTGGAAAAACCTTTGAAAAACCTTGTGATTTGCTAAATATTGTTTTAGTAATGATGAATAGTTAAGCCCTAACAGAATTTATATCTCTAGTAGATACGGATTTAAAATTACATTAACAAATAAATGATCTAAAAAGGTAATGAAACAATGTAAATGAGTATCAATTTTGAGAAAAAAAAAATCTACTTTTATTTACAATTTGTTTAAAATTTACTGTCAAAAAATTAAAATATAAGCTTAAGAAGATTCTGTAAAATCTGACATTTTGCTTTTTGTCCAATTACTCAATTAATCACCAGAATAATCAATGCAACACTCAATTACAAGATCACAATATTTATCAATGATATCACAATTGCAGGCTTTTGTTATTTTTTTTGTTCTGCAATGGTCTTAACTTTTACAGTCAATGTCTTGACTGTAAAAACATCAACAGTTGAACAATTACAGACTGACAAGAGAGGTAGCTTTAACATTAAAGATATTTCTCAGGTCACAAAATATAGTAACCTTTTCTAAACTATTCAGGCCAATTCCATACTGATTTACTAATTCTACATCCATGTTTACACCTTTTTAGTTTTAACAGTTGCTGTCATTTTGCAACACAGTGTACCAGATAGTGTCTTGAACTGCTGTTTTTCCAATAAGCTATTTTTACTGTCAGTTATTTTCTTCTATTTTTACTGTGCTCTCTGTCCCTACGCTTCTTTTTCAGTGTCACAATTTAGGTTTCATTTGTACTGTTTTCTCTTGGTTCTAATTTCTTCACCAAGTTTCTCTCTCCTATTTTTAAAGGTTTGATGGAGATAGAGCTACAAAAGCCACAAGAAAAAACACACATAAATGTGTTGCATAACATAAAATAACCAAAAAAAACTTTTAACACTTAATTATTAATAGCTTTCTCCTGACAGATTTACAGCAGCATCAAGACAGTACATGATACATTCTTTATCAAAGTATCAGTTATTTGTTTTTTGTAAAAACTGAAGAAGCTTTAGTAAAAAAAGCATTGATTGTGAAACTACTTTAGTCAGACCCAATCCAGATTTCAAAGCAGCAAAGCACACCTAACCACCAAACATTGATATAACTTGACAGTATCACTGATGTACTTTTTCTTGGAATCCTGCACTAGTTTTACACCAGATGGCATGACACACACACACACACACGTCTTCCAAAACCATCCACTTTTCACTTGTTCCAAGAATATTTTCCCTGAGGAACATCAAGAGAGCTTCTGCATGATGTGGCAGGCCTTTGTGTTGTTTTAGCCTTAAAATCTTCCCAAGCGTGGCATATTTTCCCACTATCAATCAAGATCACAAACATTAACTGAGGCATGTTCAATCTACAATGCTTTAGCACCTTTCTTCCGGGTATTTTAATGATTTCCTGGATGCTTCATCAATGAACACAGAGTCTGGCTACATCTGGGGAGGTTCTCCACTCTTTCAAGTTTTCTTCTTTATCGATTATGGTTCTTGCTGTGGTTAAGCATTACAAATGGCTTTGTGATGCTTTCCAGAGTGATGTGTCAATAAAAGATTTTTGTTCATCCTTCTATTTGTATTTTAATCTTGGCAAGAAGTGTCACTTTTTGAGATGTTTTAGCCTACTTCACGTTGAATTAGAAGTTATATTTAGATGATTGGAAATCAAGCCAAAAAAACTGGTTAATCACTGTTAATTAATAAATTACAAAGAGAGCAATTATTTTTTTTGCCACATAGGGTAAGGATTGTTTGGATAGCTTTTTCTCCAAATCCTCATTTGAAAAATGCTTTTTGTATTTATTCTGTCTGATATGTTAGATGATCCAAAACTATCAATTTTGACCAGAAAAAGCATAAACAGAAGAAATCCAGGAAGGTTGAGGGGAACTCGGGGGTTGGGAAATATATTTTCCACAGTGTTATGCTTGGCATATTTTCTAGTCTTTTGTTTTGAGTGGCATCCAATAAAAGATATGCTGCTATGTCACTTCATCCATATGCACCTTCATCTATTGAATTAATGTAATTAAATTAAAAGTAGGATTTCCTAATTTTTCACTGTGAGACAGGCAGTTACTTTTTTCTTCTCTTCAAAGAAGAGAAGAACAAAGAATATCCAGTTACAATACTAAAAAAAATCTTCTTAAAGCTTTGCTTTTTTTTCTCTTCAAATAATTACGGAGGGGGTTGTAATTACAAATTCAGTGTTCATAATAAAAAATGAGGAGGAAATGACTTAAAATTATTGCAAAGCTAAAACAGTAGCAGCAACAGTTAATCTCAGAAAACCTTGTCAAACATAGATAGCTACCTGAAACAAGTGCAGGTGTATTTTTTACCCTCTGAATTTGATTTTCCTTATGCACAAGAAATATGCTTAACCCCCAGTTGCTCATTATATTGTTCCCATGAGCCCATATAAAAGGTACATATCCCACATAGGGCATGTACATTCAGTTAACTTTGTCTGCATTAGTGTTAGCCAAGAGAGATGTGATTTCAAAGCCTTCATGGATGCACAGACGATTTGCATTGGTAATGATGAGCACACGGAACTGTGACAGACCATATGCAGCACTCCAGCTCTATTTCAGGGAGCCCTTCAGCCAAATCAACACCCACCATGTGCTCTGGGCTGCTCCCATTGCTGGAAACCAAGGCTCGGCAAGCAAGCGGCAGCATTTGTGAAGTGCCACTGACAGCCAAGCTTCCTCTCCTGGGAGGGAAAGCTGATCAAAGTTAGGAGTGTGGTCGGAAAGAAGCAGCACTGAGGCATGTCATGCTCGGTCACGACAGCCGTGCACAGCTGGATGGGAGCAGTGTGTGCACCGCGAAGTCTGAAACTAGATCCATTCTTACTCCCACAACCTACCGGCTGCAGAGATGGAGAAGCCTGATGAAGTGCTGTGTGGGGCGACAGCAGCATATTCTGGAGAAGCAATCAATTGTGTAAATAATGCTCCATAGAGGGATCCAACCCAATTTTAAACAGCTATGTGAATCTGAGCATTGCTTCCCAGGTTGAACCTCCATTCATTCATGTCACCCTTTGCCCTAGTTATAGATGAGTTATACCATGGAGTAGTTTGTTTTCACACATCTTCCTCCTACACTGCATCTCCATTTAGTGTCTCTTAGAAAAGTTTCATATCCAGAGAATTATCAGTACAGTTTAACCCTTTGTGCTGATGAAACATAGAGGTTTCAGAGATGAGGACTACTATAAAACCATAACTGCAATCCCTGTTAATACCTTTGATCCTGGGTACAATGTAGGCTGAACAAAGACATTGAAAATAAATAAATAAGAGCTTTACAGAGTAACTTTGATTCGGTGTGTAATCCGTCCTAGATTAATGCTTGGAGACATGCTTGTGCTGGTGACCTTGATTTCCTCTCTCTGCTGATATCTCAGTGGAAATTAAAATAACAATAATGTTTTCCTTGGGGCACAATCGGATGTATACTAAATCATTCCAGGATTTAGTCGTTCCCCCCCACCCCACTTGTTTGTTCAAACAGAGCACGCAGATATTATATCCGAGTAGGCACAAATATAGTATTTAATGACAGTACGAAGAGAAATAGTGCATAGCTAGGTCTAAACAATTCCAGTTTTGCCTGAGGAGCAGCACTAAATGAGATTTATCACAGCAATTCACACCTTACTCTGATAGAAAGAGCTACTTGATGCGGGTTTCAGCCGTAAGGCTTAATGTAAAAGAAAAAACGAAAAATTAAGAAAACTTGAGTGTGTGGTCAGTGCATGTTTTGGTAACTGCATGTTCTCATCAGAAACCAGTAATGGTCTTTTTCTTCTGTACTAATCAAAGGTGTTGTGCCATGACTTTTTAAGTCACAAAATATATATGAAAAAGAATGGAAAGGCTAGGCAAATCTAAAATATTATCAATTTGAATGACGCAAAATATATCTATAAAAAAATGTAAATTCATTTTTTAAAATCATCTGGTTCTGATGATGCTAGAAAAACATTGTAATGTGAGATGTTTATCTCTTTTTTTACTGACCAAAATTGAAAAGCAATTATCTACTTTGATTTAGTGAAACTAAATCAAAGTAAATAATTTACTGTTGAAATTTAAAAAGAAAATTACAAGCAAATAATAATTGAAAAAATAACACAACAAAACGAACAAGAAGATGTTATTTTTTCCCCCTCAAAAAAAAAAAAAAAACAGGCACCAAATTCTAACCATTGAATACTGTGAAAGTGGATGGCATTGCTTTTTCTGAGAATAATGCGTTTTGTTTTAATCTTATGTGTGCCCAATATCTAAAAGCCTCATGTATGGAGAGTGATATCACAGGATGAATATATATTAAAAAAATATGAGCTGAGGCATAGAGGTTTTTCTTTGTCAGTGATTTCATGCTTTTATCATTTTAAATGTAAAAAGAAAATTAAATTACAAGTGAACCACATCAGTTTAAGTCTCACAAAAAAAGAAAGAATTTCAAGTAACAACTTGGTAATGTTTGTATTTCATAACCGGTTTCTGATGAAAACTTTAGTTACCAAACCAAACAGGCAGAATGTATAGAAGAGAAAGAGAAGGGAGGAAAACAGAGTAAAAGTTTAAAGTACAGATCAAATGAAGACAATTTTAATTTTGGTGATAAAAGGAATTTCTTACCAACTGTAAACTTCATGGAAAAGGCATCACAAATCAAAAAAATCAAAGCTGGAAAGGTGCTACTCTACTGGTAATAAAGTCCACCTAAGAAGCATTTAACAAGACTATAGTACCCGGTGTCTTAGACTGGGAAAATTCACCTGACTGGGAGGACTGGTGAAGACTGCTGGCAGAGATCGTGCAACGCTTTCTGCAAATATTCCCATTGTGTTCCCACCCACTCTGCTTCTATTCTCCTCCCTGCGTGTGACACACCGCACTCGTGGACATCACAAAAACTCGAAGAAAATACAAAAAGTCAAAACAATTACCTCAGAAAGTCAGATAACAGCCATGAGGACCGAGCCGTCATGCTCCCCTCACCTTCCTTTTCCTCTCCTCCTCCTCTTCCTCGCTCCAAGCGGAGACTCCCCTCTCTCTTCCTTTCTTTTGTGCGTTAACTACCCAACTTTACATTCATTCCCTTCACTTGCTTCAGGAAATTATTTTATACGCTACCCGCACGCACCCATTTTCCTCCAAGAAGTCATCAATTAAACTCTCCCTTCTTGCTTGTCATTCGCAAACAACTTAACACCATGATTATATATTTCAACAATAAACTTCAACCGTCGCTTTCCATTTTTTTGAAGATTCCCTGCAAACCCAATAAGTTGTTTTTGCTGGATGTGTTAAGCGAGTATCAATAATATCAAACAAAATTGCGGGTGAAATAGGACTCCGTGCCGATACAATGTAGCGGTTCACCATTGGTTGGAGATGACAACAAACTGCCACAAACCTCCTTTCTCACGGAAATACGTCACGTTCAGAGGCAAGTGGATTGTCTTGTACGCTTGGTTTGTCTCACCTTACTCGCTCAGAGGGGCGGCCTAAAGCTTCTTCCGCCATAAAATCTCGTTTTCCTTATAGCAAGTGGACGCCGTGTTAGAAAAGATACGGCAGTGGGTCTACCATATTGTGTGTGGCAAATAGATCACAAGCCTTAAAAAGACTCTCGGAACTAAATTGTCTTGTACAGTTTGAATGTTTCAATAAAATTGCAACTCGCAACATGAGGGCGACGTTGACGTACTATCCCGACTCTCATGCTTTGTCTTCCCTTTTTGTGCCAGTGGTAGTTATAACTCGGATAAACTGACTTTTACTACTACTGCCAACAATTCATGAGTGTAAGCAGGTGAGAAAAATAATTGCAAATAATTATAGTAAAACAAATACCACGGTGTAATCCATGCAGATAAGATTATGAAACATGTTTTGATTTGGGCTGTTTTTGTTTTATCCTTTTAAATAATTTCCGTGCGACGCCCATGATAAAAACATTCGCACTCCTTCGGAGGACAACAGATTTAGACCCTGTGTGCTACTGTCATCTTGTGGTTGAATATTAAAACTACACTGGAAGAGCAGTACATCGTACAGTAGAGGGAGGCATAACTCATGGCTTTCAGTTCTAGCTCGAGGTGCTGCGTGTGTGTGTGTGTGTGTGTGTGTATCTAGCCTTTTACAGCCTGGTACGAATGAAACATAGGCTGCTTTCAGCAGCCCCTTGCAGTTAACACGAGCCAAAGTTATCCCGGAATAAGGACAGCACGCATGTGCCGTCAACCCGGATGCAGATATCTCTGTGTCTGTGTTGTCAAATTCTGCAACATTGTTACAGAATTGGTAACAAATGTGCATTCTAACACGCGCTGAACAACGCCGTGCCATTCCGAACCGACGGAAATCGGGTCAATGAGCCGTCACGTAGCACCAGATTGACAGCACCACAACAATATGTTATCGAAGAGCTGCACTTTTAATTTGAGGTGAGAGAGCAAAAGAGGTTACTGTGTAGGCACACACGGTGGGAATAACCAACTTTACCAATGATACCGTTATATATCCGTGATTCCCGGCGCTGTTAAAAGTTAAAACAGGAACATCTCCTGTGTTGCAGAATACGTCCCATTATAACTTAGCATTATGGACTTCCGCGCCAGGAGGTACGAAAGAGGCAGCAACTGGACCGATCCAGAGATCGTGGAGCTGCTGCAGCTCTGGTCCGACGAGTCCGTGCAGATCGAGCTGGAGAGCTCCCTGCGCAACCAGCGCGTGTTTGACCGCATCGCACACGTCTTGCGCGAAAAGGGCATCTACCGCTCGGGCGACCAATGCAGGGAGAAGATTAAGAAGATGAAGCTGGAATATAGGCGTATCAAAGACAACCACAAGATGAGGACTTGGAAGTTCTACGACGTGATGGACAGAGTGCTGGCTAGCCGTCCGGCGGTCAGCTACTCCTCTTTGGGGGGAGCCGTGGTAGCTCAGCAGGTGTTCCAGGGCTCATGCGGGTCTGAGGCATTTCTGCAGGGAGTTCCAGTTGGCTCGTTTGGCCCTTCATCCTCAGGAGGATTTTTGTTCGGCCAGCCACCTAAAGCTGAAGATCCCCTGGACATAAAGTGTGAGGATGCTGAGCGGAACCTCCTGAATTCAGGGGTGCCACCACCTGAGATGTACTATGGCTCAGGGGATGACCAGGAGACAGATGGGCAGTCTCTACTGGACGCAGAGGACACATTGGCTCAACCTGAAACCTCACCTAATACAAGAATCTCACCCTCAGGCAAATAAAAACCAATCTTATCTCCACTGTTAAAAATAAGCATGTTACAGATGTGGACCAATCTGTTAGCTTCCCTTGTAAAGCTATGCAAAACACCTTAAAATAAATGTATCTGTTATTGAAGTAGCATGCTCTCACACAAACATTTAAAGCATCAATAGTGTTACGAAAAAAAATACTTTGGTAAAAGTAATTTAAATTCTAAACCAAATATATGTTTTTCTCAACCTTGGTGGCGAAAAGTGTCAACAAGTGTTTGTGATATCTGGGGACGTGTGCGTTCAAGCTTGTTTAAGATCATAATAACTCTTAAAGTTAAGCCCCATACTCTGGCTAAGCCACTCGAAAACCTTCATTTTGGTCTTTTTGAGCTAGTGTGATTTGGATAATTTCCCTGCTATATACACTATCTCGACCATGTTTGACTGTCGGTATAAAATTCATTTTCAATAATGTTGTTAGTTTTATAAAAGATTTGTCGGGGCCACTATCTTCCGGAAATGTCCATCTTATCTTATTCGTTCACATAATATTTCCTGACAGTCTTTTTGATCGGTATCATAATTCTTTATCACCAAAATTAAAATTTGGCAAACTGGATTTTGTGTTCTTTTCAACAGTGGTTTTTACGTCAAAACCTTTCTCTGGATATGTTTGCTCTTTCTTATTGTTGAAACATGTACACTGACCTTAACTGAGGCAAATGATGCCTGCTTTAAATATTCTGGGTTCATTTGTGATCTCCTTAATGAGTCATTGATGCCACTCCTACCGGGTTCACCACTGCTCTATGTGTTCTCTTGTTGTGCATATCAGCTTTCTTCTGACATATTGATTAAATTTGGGGTTTAGTTGAAATAGGTTTTTATTGCTACCATTTTTGTTCTTCACTGAATAAATGTTCTCAAGTGAAAGGATTTAAACAGACAGAAATCTGTGTGAGATTCTGCCACTGCAATAAAATATTCATTTATTTTTTTAGTTTTTGTACACATATTTTTTCACGTAAGTGCTAGAAAGTAATTTTATGTGTTTATATTTTCAGGTTTTAGGGACATGAATGCTTCTGCTACATCTGCCACTCACATTGGTCCTGTGATGCAAGAAACATCTGAGCAGCCCAGCAGTGAGGCTCCTCGCGGGTCAACTTCTGTGAAACAAAGGAAGCGTAGGCGGGGTGGCAGGGCATCATGTGGCAGATCAGGTGGTAGGGAGAGCCTTGACAAAGCTCTGGTCAGCTTCCTAAGCTGGCAGCAGTCTGCAGAGGAGCGTCTTCTTTCCCTGGAAGAGGCTCGGCTGGAGAGAGAGTTCCAGGCTGAGGAACGCAGGGAGCAGAGGGAGGAGAGAAGGGCAGAAAAGGAGCGGCAGCACGAGCTCCACCTGTTCACTATGCTCACAGGGGCGCTGTTCGCCACCACACCGGGGGCCCCTGCCACCACGCCGTCCGATAGTCCCGTCTCACCTCTGACTCATCTGTCAAGTCCTCCACTGGCCACTGCAGGCCCTGCTGTCTCGTCATCTTTATCTCAGCTTCCTCCAGAAGCTCCCACAGCACAGCCTGTCACCACTCTGGAGACCAAAAAGTCCCAGCCCATATCTGTCAAGACCTGCCAAGTGTCACAGGATGTTTTGGCAACAATGAGAGGTCCAGAGGCTCCCGGCCGCAGCGTGTACCTGTCCAGCCGAGGTAACAGCATCCGACAGCACCAAGGCATTCTCCAGGAGGGCTTTATCCAATATGCAATGGACAAACATCATCAAACAGACAATCCTGATGTAAGTAGGCATTGTTCTATAAAGAGAAATCAGAACCATAAATAATATAATACTTATGCTGTTGTTTTCTTTTTCCAGGGCATTGTCAACTTGGGAACCAGTGAGAACAAACTATGCTATGATCTTCTTCATAAAAGAGTAAAATACATGATATTGTCACTTACATAATGACACATTCCAGACCTATAAGGGGACTTGCAGAGGAGGGAATTTTGTACAAAAGAAATTCACAAAGAGAATCTAGCATTTTGTATGGTAGGAATGAGGGCATGTTTCTGTATAGAAGGGGAAAACATGAAATGATGTTACATTTAAGCTAAGATGAACATTGAACAACTGGTTTCATAAATTTTTAGCTTCAAAGCTTTTTTGACATAGTCCACTTTGCCTTATTTTTTAAAAGACTATTTTCCTTCACGTGAGAACCATTGAAGCTTCTCCAAAACAGAAGAATAATATAATTTAAGCCAAGTATCTGCTTAAATAATAAACAAGTTGGGACTGGTTGAATTGTACAAATGATTAGGCCATCATAGAGACTAAATATTTAAGTTCCACCACTGATTATCAGTAACTTTAAATAATTTCCAATTATTCCAACTACTTCCACCGATGCTTCAATTTGTTACAGCTAACCAAGCCTGACATGTTGCATGTTGAGCCATCCCTGTTGCAGTATGCAGACTGGACTGGGCACGCTTTGTAAGACATTTCAGAGCACTTTTGTTCTTTTAAATTAACATCTTATTAAAGTTGTACCTTAATAACACCAGAAAACTTTATTTCATAATAATCTTTCAACCCTGCCTTCCTTTGTTTAGCCTCAGAGAAGAAGTTGCAAAGTTCCTGTCTCACCACTGCTGCTCTCCCAAGCCACTAAGAGCTGATAATGTGAGTAGAGCATCAGGGTTTTTGTTAAAATTTGATAGCAGACATTTATAGCCTAAATAGATATAAAGAAGTAAGCTCTAAAATATTATTTATTTCACAGAGGGAATAAATGTTGTCAAAACAACCTGGCACTTTGTAAAAAAATTGTCACCTTACTTGCACAAACACAAATTAACTGTGAACAATAAATTCAGTATCAATAGTCACCCCCAGGTAGAATCCAGAATCACTTAAGCATTCCTTGACTGAGAACATGAAGTACTAGATCTAAAAAAAGCAACACATCATGACTATCATGCACAGAAGTTCATGAAGAGATGAGAAACAAAGTCATTAATGTGTATCAGTTTGTAAAGGGCTGCAAAGCGATTGAGGGTTGTTATCCACAATGCATAAAACATGGCACAGTGGTGAACCTTCCAGGGGATAATTTAAGTAACAATAATCTAATCTAACAAAGAGACTGGTCAAAACAACATCATTGAACGAGTTCCAAGGAGAAAGCCAAAAATTTGCCAAAAAATGTCTTATCACCACAACTCTATGGGAAAATATTCTTTGTGCTAGCGAGCCAAAGGTGAAGGTTTTCCAAGGTGTGCATTACATCTTGCATAAACAAATGCTGATAGACACACATGGTAGTGGCAGTATGATGTGTGCAAATTGTCTAAACGGTCTTTGTATGCCACAGCATTAAGCCCAACTCTGTAATACATCCCCATATCTTGATCAGATTCCTGCCTAATTTTACTCTTGACCCACTACACCCTGGCAGGTACCATACTTCTTCACATTACTGCATTCAACACTTCATACTTGATGGTGTAAGGTTTGACAACTTTTCTTCCCCAAATCAAAACTTATTCCATTAAGCTAGTCCTGAGTTAATCTGAAACCTGAAGTTCACACAAAGTTTGAGATCTCTTCCTATTTTCGTAGCAATCAGCAATTTGAGCCTGTGATACCTCTACTTTGTCCTACTTCTCTGTTGCTGAGTTACTGTAGCCCCCAATTACTTCCTACTTGTAATAACACCACTAAGATATTTGGTGACCAAAACATTTCAAAAATTGACTTATTAAAAGTTCAATAACGTGGAAAATCCCTCTTAGCAGCAATACACTGAAGAGTGTATTACTAAATTTAGTCTTGTGAATTTCAGTCATCTTTTTTTAGTGTTTAAGTTCATTGACAAATAATGTAGACGCTTCTGCTAAAATGGTACTACAGCATTTTTATCCAGTTGATATTTGAACCTTTACAGGTCCATAATGCAACTGTGTGAATCTTTTTTTTTCAGCCACTTCATTAAAGATGCACTGTGTTTTGGATCAGTACTGTTAAAAACCCAATTTGAGTTTAATCCTTAGGATTTTCTCACAGATGGTCCCACGTTTGGCTTAAGATTACTTTGTCATGCAGAGGAATTCTCTGTTGACTCAGTGACAACAAACCACAGAGATTATTCATATTCAAAAAAGCAACTGCTCATTTGTATTCATTTGTCTAGTGTGATTAAAGCACAAGATCATTTAACATTTGATATTCATAGTGCATTGTACAGCCAAGTGCTTTGCAAAAAAGGTAAAGACAGATATGTAAAAAAATACACTTAGAAATAGCAGAACTTACACATTAGATAGAAAGGGAAAGAAAGGAAGGAAGAAAGAAAGAAGGGAAATGCCAGTCTAAAACAGAAAGTATGTGATGACTAATAACTTTAAAAAATCCTTAAGCATTAAAATACTTAAGTTTTAATTTTGATTCTGTCTTTATTCCAATTATATTATTTTTTCCTTTTTTAAAAACAACACCACACAGTTATTTTCAGTATATTGCACAATATAATTACAGAGTTAGTCAGACAGTGTGCCCCAACTGCAGCTAGACATACAAATATACTATATGCCAAATTCCATTATGCTTAATTTGTATTAAAAAAACAACAACAACAAAAAAAAAACTTTTATCTTTGTAGCTGGATGAGTTTGTCACATATTTATTTGCTCTGTTTGTTAAGTATTCCGTAGCACAATGTTTTCATATTTTGTTGTTTCTTTCAGGTTGTGGTGATGAATGGCTGTGGTTCGCTCTTCTCATGTATTGCTGCAGTAATTTGTGATCCTAAAGGTGGGCTGAAAAAGGCATATTGCGTGTACCTGCATGTAGCTGAATACAAAAAACTGCACAAAGGAAAGGTTTTTTTTTTTTTGTCTGTTGTGTACATAAAGTATATCACTACATAAGAAACACAAAAACTTGAGTCTGATTGAGCTTGATCTACTTTGCAAAGAATTGGTAAAAAAAAAAAAGTTAGTCCATACGTTGGTCTAGCTCATTCAATCCCACTAAAATCCATTAAAAGTTGTGATGAAGTCACTGATATATGTAAATTCAGCTTGTGTTAAGTGTGTTTTTCTGTTGTAGATGCCATTCTTATTCCTACTCCTTTCTATGGGGTTATAACTGAAGATGTGCATTTGTACAGTGATGTAAAACTCTTCCATGTTCCTCTTGATTGTGAGGTAGGAATACAGATTTGTTCTCATGCAGTTATTTTAAATTTAAAATATAGTATCAGTTCATGTTTACTCACTCTAGCTTGTACTGGTTGCTGTTTGATCCAACTGTGTTTTGTTTTTTTTGTCTTCTGCTCATTATTTTTATTATTATTGCATAGGCTGATGGCAAAGAAAGCAGACACTTTCACCTCACTGTAGAGAAGCTAGAAGCAGGACTAAAAAAGGCAAAGCAAGAGGTATATCAATGAAATGATCATTTGATATGCAAATTAGAAGGGATATTTTCTCATCAGCTTTTTAAGGGAGTTTATATGTACTCAAAAGCTCTCTTCTTTTAGGGGTGGAACATTCGAGCACTTATTCTCATGAACCCTCACAATCCTCTGGCTGAGCTCTACACTCCAAAGGAAATGATTGCCTTCTTAGAGTTCGCCAAAAGGTGTGTTTACCCCTCTATTATCCCACGTTGTAGCCTGCTGTAAATCCTCCTGCGCAACCATATTGTGCTTCTTACAGTGTTTGGAATACCAAGTGTTTGTCGCAGGGTTTTATCATCTTCTCTAACTATCAGTATATTGTAAGAGTCTTGGGAGCAACAGTAAATCTCAGGGCTTTTACGCTGACAGCAGTAAAATCAATACATTATTTTACATTTATGTTCTTTGTTGTTTAGAGTGATTAAAAGCATAAAAACATTTTTTATTTCATCTCGTTTTAGAAATGAGCTGCACGCCATTGTAGACGAGGTGTACATGCTGACGGTCTTCGATGAGTCTGTCACCTTTCACAGTGTCCTCAGCATAGAGAGGTTCTGCATGATTACTGTATTAGGACCTTAATCATCACAATTCTGGTTGAGGACATGCTCTCATCTCCCACTGATTTGTCCTTATTTCAGTTTGCCCGACCCTCAGAGGACGCATGTGATGTGGGGGATGAGCAAGGTACTGCCAAGGACTGAGTTCTGTGTTCCTGCTGACAGTACAGAATAAAAAGTGTTCCTATGTGGGTATCCAGTCTCACAGCTTTGTGTTATTATGTCTTCTACTTTTTAGGACTTTGCAATGGCAGGAATCAGAATTGGAACTTTGTATACTGTGAATACAGATCTTGTGGAGGCTTTGGCTCAGCTGGGCTCATTCCACGGTCTTCCTGGAACCTCGCAGCACCAGGTGGCTCAGCTGCTCCGGGACAGAGGTATGAGCCAAGATTCACAAGTTTGTGTTTGAACAGATAATAGTTGACAATGATTTGATCAAAAATGTGTTTGTATACTTTCACAGAAATATTGTCTTTTATAAAAGTGTATTATAACTTATAAAAGCTATTTACTAATTGAAATGGCAATGTTAACGTTAGTCATATTGAAGAACAACAGAAGTCGCACCAAGTTGCAGCACAGCAACTATTAAACACAAGAAAGTGTAAAGGAAACCTAGAAAAGTACAGAGTGAGAAATAAATTATATCAAATTAAAACTATACAGTAAATCTAATTAATCTAATATGTAACATAATAAAACACATGAATATAATAAATAAATACATAGCTTAGTAAATATATAAATAGCCATATTTCACTTTGTTGGAATTCTAGTAATAACTGCAAGAGTTTAACTACATATGCTTTTTAGTTTGTCTTTTAACACATCTATAAGTATCTGGTTGCTTGACTGAGTGTTCTAGATTAAACAAGATGCTTCAAAAGATTCTGCAGACCAGATAGGTTATAAGAACCACAAAAAACACAAAGAAAGTCTTAAAATCATTCATGCAAACAGGAAGTCAGTTGAGGCGACCATTGGGGGCATATGCTCCAACTTCCTGCTTCCTGTCAGCTTCAGATGGAAATATTTACCCCAGTCTGTTCAATGCTATAACAAATGCATGAATTACTTTCTCAAAGCTTTTAGGACTGAAATACAATATCTAACCTCAGAAACTAGGTTGCTTCTGATTTATTCTCATGAAGGTCAAGGAATTTTTAATGATTTTTAAAAATATCATTAACACATTGTTATATGTTTTTCAGTGACTCAATAGTTGTCATCTTCACATTTGAAGATTGTCCACAAAACAGTGGTGGAATATGTTGTAGTTCCAAAAAAAAACTACAACATAGTTGTATTATAAGGGAAAAACAAATAATTTGAGACATATGGGAATCTTCCAGGAGTGGAAGTTCAATCAGATTTATCCCAAGGCCAAATCATACAGTTCTCAGGAAATTTACAAAACAAAATAAGAACCCAATGTCATGCTTCACTGGACTCATGTATCATACTAAATATGCAAATTTTGGGACTTCCTTGAAAGAGTTCCCAGAAGAAAGACTTTTCTTTCTAAAAAAAAAAAAAAAAAGGTGAAAGAAGACCAAAGTACAGGCATGTACTTTAGTAAGACCCAAACAAAGTGTATTAGTGCAAACATGTCAAACAGCTGTTAAACAGGTTGATTGGGGAGTGAGAATTTAGACTGGTTTTACAGCCTCAGTACCTGGGAACATTGCTGTCATTGAGTTGATTATAAAACCCTTTCTGCCAAAGTATTCTAAAGTAAATAATGAGGAGATCAGACCAACAGATGAAGTCTTTTGAAAATTAGACGCTAAACAATGACCAAAAACATAAAATTTCCAGTATGAAATGCAATGTTTATCAAGAAAACATGGGGACTAAAATAGTACCTTATGGTACTCCACATGTAAATGGTGCTGCTGCCACCAATATTCACTAATACTGACTGGAAAACTGCCAGATAAACAGGTCTATGTTGTGAAAATGTCTAAAAGATCCAATACAACGGAACCAAAGCTTGGTGAAAGGTCATTTGAAAGACACAAAATATCCCAAAATGTTTTATCTACCCATTCCACTTTCATAGTAATATGCGGATCTGTTTAGTTTCAGAAAGAGTAGTAACATAACTGTATGTGTTGTGACTGTGCAGACTGGATCAACAATGAATTTCTGCCTGAAAACCGACGCAGGCTGAAAAATGCTCACAGCCTCCTGACCAGAGAGCTGCGAAGCCTAGGTATCCCCTTCCTGGACAGACCTGCTGCCCTGTATGTCTGGGCTGACCTTAGAAAGGTAATACAAGCTGCAGAGTCGTTGTCTGTTATACCTTTATCTTTGCCGAGATTCACATTTTCTCTCAAGCTTGAAAACGTGTGTGTTGTTGTAAAAGTTTACGTTTGTCTTATTGTCCCAAAGTATCTGAGCAAGTCATCGTTTGAGGAAGAGCTGTCTCTATGGAGGTGTTTCCTCAAACACAAAGTGTTGTTGAGCTGTGGGCAGGCGTTCTCATGCTCCACACCTGGGTGGTTCAGAATTGTTTTTGCAGACCAGCAACCCCAACTTCAACTCGGTCAGTTGTTGTTTCTTCAGTTATTGTTTCTTCAAAAGCATATTAGTACTCTAAATATGCTTTTGACACAGTGTCCTCAAACACCCTGGACACTGTGTTAGTAAAAATGGATAGACACACTCATTAATATTTCAGCTGTATAATTTATAGAATGTAAAAAGAAAACATAAACTGCATACAGCTATGGAACAAATGGAGTATAGACTCTGTCAGGTCCAGAGTTACATGGATCAAGAAACAATTTAAATGTATTTGCAAATGTGCAAACATACGCAACATATTACGGTAAATGCTGTCATCATTCATTAAACATGAGCTAAAAAGCCAAAATGGAAACACTGATAACGTAAGCACACCTGATTCTTCCCTAACATTTAAGAAGGAAGAAGTTGCAGCTAGTTCCTGCTACCTGATCCGTATGTGTGTAACCGCCTCTATAAGCCCATGAGGTCTGACAGTTTGCTGCTCTGGAGCATACAGTTGTGAGAAGCAGTTGTTTAGGCCTATTATCCTAGTTATAGAGGCACTTATAAACAATTTGATGTCTATCATTCTAGTGACATATATTATAAGGGAAAAACAAATAATTTGAGACATATGGGAATCTTCAAGGAGTGGAAGTTCAATCAGATTTATCCCAAGACCAAATCATACAGTTCTCAGGCAACTTACAAAAAAAATAAAAAATAAGAACCCAATGTCATGCTTCACAGGTCTCACGTAGCATACTAAATATGCAAATTTTGGGACTTCCTTGAAAGAGTTCCCAGAAGAAGACCAAAGTAGTCATGTACTTTAGTAAGAACCAAACAAAGTGTATTAGTGCAAACATGTCAAACAGGTTGGTTGAGGAGTGAGAATTTAGATTGGTTTTACAGTCACAGTACCTGGGAACATTTCGGTCATTGAGTTGACTATAATCTCCTCTCTGCCAAAGTATTCTAAAGTAAATAAAGAGGAGATCAGACCAACAGATGATGTCTTTCTAAAATTAGACGCTAAACAATGATCAAAAACATAAAATTTCCAGTTTGAAAGGCTGAAAATGAAGAGTAAAGGAAATATGCTGCAACGGCCCTCTCAAAGCTCAGACCTCAAACTAACTGAAATGCTTTGGTCTGACCTTCAGATAAATGTACAGAAAAACAACGTACAGTGATAATTGTAGTTGTAACTAATATAAAATGAAAGATGAATAAGAGTGATGTTTTATGTCTTTTCAGGCCTAAAGCGAATTCAAGAGGCTTTGAAAGAAACCCAGGAAAAGAACACCAGCTCTGTTACATGCTCAATTAAAGAAACTGATGATGGGGGTAAAAAGACAGAAAAAGAGGGGGGTGATGAGTCAGACAATACTGCTGTTGTTAATTCAACATCGCCCCCCCAGAGCAAGTCATCAGACCAGCTGAAGGAGAGGGATAACCCTGTTCCTGACACAGGCTTGCTTGGCGCAGAGGAGTTTTTTTTGCTGGACTGCCAAGAATCTAAGCCTGCAGAGGGTCTGGACTCCCTTATTGGTACTCTCAGGCATCAGATTCGTTCGTCTGATTGGCTGGAGAAGAACACTCCGGTGCTATCTCATGGGGAGGATCCAGAAATTCTTGATGTATTCAAGTCTCTGCTGCAAAGAGCCAAAAAGTAAGCTTTCAATAAACAGACAGGAATGTGACTGCCAAAGATTTCAAGAGGCAGGGCTTATTTTTCCTTCTTTCCACTTTAATTTGAAAAGCCTGACAAAGACATCCGACTCTGGGTCATATCTGATGCTTGCCTCAGCTTACATCAGCAGTGAATGATACAAAGCAGAAAGGTGGACACATGGATGAAAAGGAACATAGTTCCTTTTTTTCCCATCTTGACACCTTACTATGAGAAAGATAGTATTTTGTAAGCTGTAGTGAGAATGTTGAATTTCTCAGACTCCAAGTAAGTGCCAAATGTCAGTCAACCAGAAACAGTCAAGCTATTTTTTTCACCATTAAATGAATCAGAGTGACTTATCAATTATCTGTGAATAAAGGATTACATTATGCACATGGTTATCTATCATTTCCATGAAACATTACAAAAATATTGTCTGTAGGTGCATGTTAATATGTTATTATTCAAAACGTTTCTTTCAGCAATTCAGTTCAAAAGGTGAAACTCATTTTTATCTCAGAGTGATATATCTATAAAAAAATATTGGTAACACTTTATTTGACGGAGTGTGCATAAGACTGACATGACAATGTCATAAACGTGACAACACATGTCATGAACATGAAGGAGTCTTTATGAATGTCTATGACTGTTGTCATAAAGTGTAATTTGGTAAATAATGACACCTTTAGCGCAAAGTTGCTCTAAAGTTTGCATTGAAAGTCCATTTAAAGTGCCAACTTTGCATTAAAGTGTCATTATTTACAAAATAATTAAATGTTGACACTTTTACTTGACTTTTAATGCAACTTTTAGAGCAACTTTGCATTAAAAGTGTCATTATTTACCGAATGACACTTCATGACAACAGTCATAGTCATTCATAAAGACTCCTTCATGTTCATGGCAGGTGTTATGTCCTGTTTATGACAGTATTATGTCAGTCTTATGCACACTCCGTCAAAGTGTTAACAAATTATTTCTAATTTTAATTATTGTGGGAGTTATTTCTGACAAAAAGAAGTAGCTACAATGATCGAAAATACATTCTTGAAATATGTCACTCTTTGTGAATTGAATCTGTATTATAGGGTTCCACTTGAATTGGGTTACTGAAATACATAAAACTTTTTGATGACATTTGGATGCACCTGTTTTTCTTAATCTACAATTTAATCAGTATCAAGTTGTGAAAAGTTTTTGTTTGGGTGGGCTGTGGGTGCCGTTCCGTTACAACAAAGGAAAAAGAAAGGGTGGTATTTACGTGACGAGGAGGAGAGACCTCTTAGGTCACCTACACGTTCAGCGTCAATACAGTCATCCACTGTAACAACTGAGAGTGGGATTTCCTCTTATGTGTTGTCATGCATAATGAGCAGACGACACCCCCCACACACACTTTATATAAGTGTGTGTGGGGGATGTCAAAATGATACATCTCTAAAGGAAATTATTGCCAAAATGTTTTTTTGTTTCACATTTTTGTTGTGTCTACAAAGTTTCCCCAGATTTTAAACTCATCTTTAAACTTTCCTTAAATGTTTAATTTTCATGCTGTCTTTTTAATAACAAATCAAGGTCTGCTTCCTTAAATAGCAGCTTTCACTTTCTATAAAGTGGGTCTAAGTGGAGAACTCTAGGGGAAATTTCTAAACTGACGAGGGGGAGTTTCCATTGCAGCGGAGGTGGAGCTACACTAAGGTTTGATCTGTCAGAGAAGCTTGCAGTCACCAGCAGTAAAGACACAATACCAACTTGTTGAAAGGTTTCGCACGGTTGTGTAGGTACAGTAGCATTCCCGAAACTTCACATCTTCACTCTTGAATCTATTCTACCAGCAAGCAAGGTAAGTTATTACAGTTTAAAATGATTTATATCCCTACCTTTGAAACACTTCTCTTTTTTAAGCTACTATTTAACCCTGTTGCTTTCTGTTTTCCTTCCAGTCTGGTAAAAAAAATGAAGCTTCTTGAGCTGAGAGACTCCATCAGCCGCTTCAGATTTGCTCAGTCATGTCTGGGACTCACAGGTTGTGTGTGTGTGTGCTACTCCATCTGCACACCATACTGGCTGAAAGACAAAAGATGGTGGTTAATTTGCAACAATAACAGCAGCAACCAGGAGAGGGATGAATATGGCATTCTCTTATGTGGTGAGCAAAAATGATTTTTAGTACGTTGGAAATCTTTCAAAACCTGTCACTGTGGCTTAGGTGAATGCAGTAACTTTATAAACATGCACATAGGTGTTTATTTGAAAGTCACTCTTGTGGTGACTTGGTTAGTTGTTTTTCAGTCACTGGTGAGGATAAATGTGAAGAGGAATATTTGTCCAAACACTTAGGAACATCTTCCCAGCAGTAGTAAACATGTCTGAGCCTGCTCCCATACCAGAGAATCGTATCCTTGCATCTGATGACGCTCATTACAGGGGGAGACGTGATGGAACTCGTTTTGTCATCGAGATCTAACTTTATTTTTCTGGTGAACTATATAAAATGATCAGATTATGGTTAGCTTAGTTCAACCTTGACTCCAAATGATTTTATAGCAACAGAATGCATGAACTGTGAATTATCAAAAAAAAAAAAGAAAAAGAAATACTGGAACAAAGTGTTTTGCTGTTAAATCAGCCATGTTTACCTCACCTCAAACCTTAAATGTGCCATCAAAGTTTGAAAACCATGTTGAATTTAATTTTTTAATTATTTCAGCCTCTGTATGATGTTGTTCTTTTCAGAGCACTTTGTTTTTCTATTAAAGAACAGAAAAGGGACCCATGTTTTGTATTTGCTTAAGGTGGCAGTACTAAACAGCTGTTACCACCAAACTTCTATCTGGTAGATACAACTTCACACAAAACCTCCTGTGGCGTAAGACTCCATTTAGTACTTTTATTTTGTGGGTTCAGAGTGACAAAAAGTGGAATGCAGGCCACACAGCTGTCAAGCCACGAGCAGCATGTGTGTTTAGCAGCTCACTACCCTAGTAAATAACCCGGTTAATTAATACCAAAAATATTCTACGCAATATACTCTTAAAAACTGCCACTAAAATATTCATTATTTTAATTTTTTTATGAGTGTTCACCAAAATCAAAATAGCCAAAAGAAACATTATTGATAACAATATAACAGCACATTCAATGTGTTCTATTCTTTGTAAGCAGTTTGAATAAATATTTGAATACAAGAGAAGATAGTTCATAGTATTTTTTGCTCAGTTATTTATTTAAAACAATTTATAATATAATTTCATGGTCATTTCACTCTGAGAAATCACACTAGCCCTTGATGAGGATTATATGGTACAAAATAAAGGAAACTCCAATCCAAAGTTTAATATCACGGTTCCTGCACAAGGTAATTTGAGAAAAATAAAAATTAGTAAGGGACTGTAGAGTTAGCTGCCAAATTAGTTGTTTACTAACCATCTACCTTTTAAGAAAAGCACATGCTAGCCTCATGCTTGCCTGTTGAGTTATAAGCAGTTAGATTATTAAACAGACATGTTAAGCTAAAATTAATGTTACATCTTTTTTATGGTTAAAGAAGTGTGAAAGATTTATTGATAATACATATTTTTAAACCATGTCTGATTATCATCGATTACGTGCTCGGGGCTAAAACATCTGAACAAAACCCATTGAGGAACATTTTTAAACAGCATCATTAACTGGTTTGATTGTTACAGAAAACCTTTTTCATGCTTTAATCATTATTAACATGGTTTAACTAAACATTTTTCATTTTGCATCTTCTGTGTTTTCCAACTTTAGAGGCAGAGACAGTATTTGGAGTCATTTCTTTATTGATGGCTTTGAGCACTGCAGCTCTGTGTCTTGTGTTTGCCCTCTGCTGGACATCTAAGACAGTGCACTCCTACTCCAACACCCGCTCTCTCCTCATGGCTGGGCAGGCTCTCTTCCCCACCACTTTGCTGTTCCTCACCATGGCCTCCACAGGTAATTCAGTTCAATTAAATGCAACTCAGCATAGTTGGTACAGGACAAAATCACACCATAAGTAATGTCAGATGAGGCCAGATGTTCAGAAACAAATTGCACTGATTCGACCCAATTATATTCTGTCCAATACATTAATCTTCATGTAAAGTATCCATTTGCTTCATAGATCTCATTTATAAGTTGCCCAATTGCATCGAGGTGGTGGCCAGGGGAAAAACATATTTAATTAAAAAGAAAAGAATCAATTACAAAATATAGAACTCAACAGGAAAACAGGGCAAATCATGAAATAAATAACAATATTAAACAAGTAATCAAAACAAGTCTGTCTAACTCATGTCAATCACAATATTAATATTAATATTCAGCCATATTAATATTTAGTCCAATAATAAGAGAATGTTGTTCAATCCAATTTTAATAACCAATACGATTAAGGAAATCCGAAAATACAAACTAGCAGGAAGTAGCTGCTGTACTTTTATGCTTTGCCATCCACTTACACACATATTGCACTATGTTTCACATTGATAATGTTAAGTTATAAAAAAATGTCATAAAACACCCACATTCAGCTAACCTTCAAATAGCCTTTTGGTTTATGCAGTTCATATGAGACCCACACCTACAGGAATCCTTTCATGTTATTGCTCATTTACATACCCTGCAGGGCAGCAGTTTTTAAAGAGAGTTTTTACTGTCCGGGAAATTGCATTTCATCACTATGCAAACTCATATTAGAGGCTGTGAGCATGTAATATTTGAACGTAATGTCTTTTTCTTTTAGTACTAATGTAGCTTAATTTGACTCCATCTGTCCACAGGTTTCTTCTTCCTCCTGAGCTGGTCTTTATTCACCTATGAGCACCAGAAGGTTAACAATCAAGACTTCTCCAGCCTCGGCCGTTCCTACTGGGTGGGGGCTTTGGGTTGGATCCTTCTGTTGGTGGTGGAGACAGTGGTATTTATTGCAGAGCAATCTGTTGTGCCTAACATTATACCAGACTTAGAGAAGGCTGTGGGGTTACGGCAGAGTGCTGCTCAATATGAACCCACCAAAAGGCCTCTTGGTGAGGGTTATAAATCTGTTGACAACAAAAGCATTTTGGTTCCTAAAAGGTTCACATCAGTTCCTTGAATGGACTTTATAAGTAAGGATGATTATATCTTGTTTTACCAAGGTAGAATCAATCTACCTTGGTAAAGCAGCTAGATTGAGGGCTTTTAGCTGCAGATTGTTTTCGATATGGAAAGAAATAAAATCTAAGTACACTAAGGAACTATAGCTGGGGTCCACGCATCTAGGCCTTGAGGCCAGGTGACCTGCTATTTTTAGATGTGCCCTGGCTCAAACACCTCAATCGATTGGCTGAATTAGCTCCCCAGTGCAGTCAAGATCTCCAGAGTTCTGCTAATGACCTGATTATTTGACTCAGGTGTGTTGAAGAAAAGATGCATCTAAAACCTGCAGGGCACTGGCCCTAGAGGTCTGGATTTGAGGATCCTTGAACTACAGTACTACCTCTAGAATAGACTGCAAGGTTCTGATGTTCTGCCTGGGGCAGAGCCAGGTGTGCGTAGGCTTTTTGTCGGAAAAGAAAAATAAAGTAAAATAAGCACTGTTTTAAAAATTCAATCAGTCGTGCTCCCTGAAAGTATCACTGCTGCAATGTACTGGAAGAACTTTAGAAAAATGCTGTTTTGTTTAAGAACTGTAACACTTGGTTTTGCATAAGCACTTTCAATCTCATGCAAAGAACGGTGATTTTGTTATTGTAAGCCAATCAAGCTTTAAAACAAATGCCGTTGAAAATTGTGTTGTGTTATTTTGTTGTTTTAATAAAAGATCTAATTTGAACTCTTCTGTTTCTACTTTGATCTGGATCTGGTATTCAGAGAATATTCTGCTATTTAATAAGTACTGCATACTGTGACAGTCAAATAAACTCACAGGCTGCTTTATAAGTTATTCTTGCTCAGTTTTTTGTTAACACAAATGGAAATCCTACCAAGAGCAGCAACTCAGGGCATTTAGGCATCTAGTGAAGATAACTTGCTTAAGTTCAAATTGAGGATAATAGTTGGTTTTTCCAAACACCTTTATAGTTATTCATCCAAATGAGGAATAATATTCAGTGAGCTGCAGTTTTATGGATGAAAAAGTCATTGTTGATGTCAGAGGTCACAGGAGAATGAGCACAGCGCCTTGGAAAAAAAGAGAAGAAAAGACTCATTACAACCAATGTGTGTGGGATATCATCTCTGAATATACAAAACGTCAAGCTAACACACTACAGCAGGAAAAGTCAGTATTGGGTCAATGGAGCTCCTCTC
The DNA here is from genome assembly GCA_903066825.1 of Alfaro cultratus. NCBI lineage: Eukaryota > Metazoa > Chordata > Actinopteri > Cyprinodontiformes > Poeciliidae > Alfaro > Alfaro cultratus. The sequence continues at coordinate 77,845 of CAEFZX010005136.1, read as the reverse complement.
TGTTGGAAAAAAAAAAAAAAAAAGAAATCTGGCCTCATCTAAATTGGACTAATTGGGCAAAAATTGCCTAGTCTGATGAGTGTCAAATGCAGCTTTGATATTCAGATGGTAAGGTCAAAATTTGAGATAAGTAAAAGTATTGACCCATGCTTCTTTATGTTTTATGTTTTAAGCTTGTGGAGATAGATGGTAATGGTTTGAGGTATATTTTCTCGGGACACATTGGAGCCCCTTTCACTAATTTGATATGTGTCCATTTTATGACTGCAGTGCACTTGTCTTCTGTTGGCTACCTCCAACAGAATATTACAAAACTCCTAATACCTCCCACAATGATCAAATCCCAATCTAACAGAATGAGAACATAAGCTCTGCATGTCGGATGGCCAGTTGACATATTTGCAGCAGCACTGCAATCCTTTTATGTCAATATGATTTGGGATGTCTGAGGAATGTTTCTGGAACCTTGTTGAATCGATGCCTTGAAGACGAAGGGCAGTTCTAAAGTAAAAAGTGCATCTAACTAGACAATGAGTTTACTTGGAAACTCTATCTCAGCTATGGCTTTTTAAGTTATTTTCTAAAATGATAATCTGCGATATAAACATTTGAATTCAACAGAACAACCGTAAACACCAGCAGGGAAAAAACAGATAATGTATATATTTCTGTAGGGTATTTTTGTTGTTGTTTTTGGCTCAAGCTGTTCTTGTCTTCTTAAAAGAGTCTTTTTAGCAGTTTAAGTATAACTTCTGAATCTCCTATAAAGAGTGGATGTTGAGATTTGCCTTCTTCTCAGGTTCTGACGTGGGCTCTGATCTGAGGTGCCGTTAATATGCAGTTTCCAAGCCTTTTAACTATCACAGACCTCTCCACTGCAGCAAAGGAACAGCAACTTGGGGTTTTTCTTTCCCTAGGCATTCCCCATTAAAATGAGCGTCATCAAAGCATTTCGTGGCTTCTCAAGTGCACTTCAAGAAATCTTCACAGATGTGAGAAGATTTCAGAGCAGACAAACCTTCATATGTTAAAATAAAAATGAGTGTTGTTTCACTTTGGTCATCACCGTTGCACTCATCATAAAAAAGGATTAACAGCGCTGAAATGATTTACTCTGACATATGTACATGTACACCAACATGCGTCACATTAGACTTTTTTAAAAGGACTTAGCAAATAGTCCAGGCAGTGTTGCTGATTAATGTTTTTCCACACTGTAACCTAAAAATTTGAAATAGTTTTTTTTTGTGTTTTTTTTTAAGCAATTTTTACAAGGTCAACTATATTATATCTAAGAAAATACTGTACATGTGTGCATATGAAAACAGAAAAAATGTCCTCACATACCCTGCCCACTGAATTTAGGGCCCTGGTTACAGATGTTTCATAAATGATGATGGTGTGGATCTTCGATTTGTGCTTTTGTACACTTGAAGTTAGACTAATATTTTTAGAACATGGTAAAGATTGGATAATTTTCAAGTTAGAACAATGGAACTGACACAAAGTTGTAAATGTATGTTCTATGAAAGTACATCAGTACACTGGCAAAAATGCAAACATCATGCTAGGTATTAATCCTCTTATAGAACAATATAAGTTGGGGGAGGCTGAGTACTCAACAGTGAGAGTGTGTTAGCCTCTCAGTGATAGGAAGGAGAGCGCAGAACAACATCAGCCCTGGATGGAATGGATCACTTTGTGTTCTTGGACAGTGTCATTATAGGAGCCTGTATTGCAGTGGTTCCCAAAGTGTGGGGCTCAGTGCCATTGCAGGGGTTGGGGGGGGGGGCGCAATATGGACGAATAATAAGAAAAAAAGAACAGTTACACAAAAGTGTTTCACTGTAAAGATGGTTTGTAGTGCATTTTGTTGCAACCTGAAGTGTCAAGTAAACTTCAGTGGAGTTTGAAAACAAAACATGTTTTAAAACATGAGTTTGGGTCTGGTTGAACTATGTGAATGCCCAGTTGATTCTTTTTTCTTTTTTAGGGGGGATTTTATTGTGATCCATAGGGGGGGCCAGAAGAAATCTTTGGGAACCACTGCTCTATTGAATGAGCAGCAAAAAATGATTCAGCTGAGTTGAATCTGTTCTGTTACTTTCTGTAGTATTCATCTAACAAAACTTTGTCTGCTTGGGGTAAAGTCAGTTGACCTAAAAAAGAGAAAGACTAAGCATTTAAATGGGTATCAATCTTTAAAACAAAAACCTAAACCTAGGGGCAAAACAGGAGCTCATGTTTTTTGGGGGCTGAACAAGATGCTTTACTATTTGCACAATTGTCCATCACTCTGCCAGATTTTGCATGCCTAGTGAAGCACTGTTTTTTCTTTGCCCACTCTACATCTGTTTCCTCCCTAAAACACTTACCTCATGCATCTGCAGCATTAATTTTAGAGATCTGCAAAGTATTTGGACCACCAGACAACAGATTGAATCCAGATTCATTATTTACTTTTAATCTTGCACCTTCCCAGCAGGGAAAGGAAGTGCTCGGATGCTGGACTGTTTATATTTACATTCTCAACCTGCCAAAGTGTGGGGGAATTAAGTGGCTTTGGCGCTGTTAATTGGGCGTTAATCAGGTGTTGCTCTAATTAAAAGGCAGTTCCGCCCTGTTGGGCCCTGGTAATGAGTTTGTTATTAAATCCACAGAGGATTTTTGTCTCTTTTTCAATTTACCAATAGGGTAGTGCTTAATTGCTGTGTAAATGAGCGGAATGTCCTTGAAGGTCGTGTTGCATTGGAAGGCGATCCATGAACAAAACTGTTCCACAGAGCCTCAGATCTGAAATTCACTGAATTCCCAGAGAACTTAGGCTGAGTGAAAATAGGCATTTTGATTTTGCTTTCATGAACTCAAAAGGAAAATCTTCAAATCTAACGTCCAAGATTTAGGGCAAATGTAAGCAGATATTTCCTAAGTAGGTAAAAGTGCTTTTAAAACTGGTTTTCTCCCCTCAAGTTGTTTTTATGACACTCACCAGGTGCTATTGCCATTCTTGAAAATGCACCTTGTTTTATGGCTGCAGACAACTCGTAAACAAAACCCACCTGCTCCTCCGTATCCATTTTCCAACATCACAAGTGGTGCTCTTTGACCTTTCTGAAAGAAACTGGGCAAAAAGGTTGAGAATGCCTTGAGTCATGGCTGAATCAATATGGAGATGGAAAGAAATAGGTATAAAAACAGCCAGGGAATTCAGACAGAGGAGAAAGATGAATGATGGAAGATGTTACACAAAGATAGACAGGTAGCTTGAGAGATACAGAATGATTGTTGAATTTTTTTTGCTGCACAAACATCTGCACCTAACATCAAACCTTAGAAAAATGCAACCAGATATAATCAGATACAGCATCTGGCAAAAACCTACCAATTATGCTGCACTGGGATCTTAGAGATCTTGCCGGCACAAGTTCACTAAGATAAGTACTCAGATATCAAACTGACGCAATCTTAACCTGATTTTCCAAGCTAACAACTCTGTTCTTCATAGTGGGAGAGAAAGATGAAAGAATATCTAAAACATGTTGTTTTTTTCTCTACCTGCTGGTGGTGCTGGTGTAACATCCACTGCTTTGCCAATGTCAATGGAAAATGGTTAAAATGGGAAGATGCTGCTTGAATGTGATGAAATGAATTACATGCCTACAAGTATCTTTGTGTATATTTTTAGTTGTAAGGTGGACAATTAAGATACTTCAGCATATATTAAAGAACTTTAAACAGAATGAACAAGACTGCTACTGCCCCAAAAAGTTTTATTTAGTTTGATCTTGGGGAACGATGAATTATGAAACAAAGAGCCCGGTCTTTGCTCTTTTACAGTTTTATTTCTCTTTACATAATTTACTTCGATCATTTGTAACTTTCCCCGTCAGGTTACTACTGCTGGGTTCAAAGTGAAGACACTAAAGACGAAGCGGCAGGGGGAGAACCAGACATAAAAATTACAGGAGGAGAGAACAAAGAGTGACAGGGGATTTTAGTTGTCACAAAAAGATAGTGTCACAATGTCCCTTCATTCAGCGCCGCTTAGTGCTGTGTCACATTTCCACAAACTTTGTGCCTCTTGTTTCTTCCCTCCATCGATTCATCGGTTGCTCACATTTATGCTCAAAAATCAAGAATTTGACCTCTGCTTCACCATCATTAGTATAAGTGGACACTCTTTGAAAATGGAGAAGTCAGAAAATTTGATGTCTGTTGTCCTACAATTTCAGAAAAGCAAACAGGGGGAGAGGGTGGAGTGCATGGAGAGTACATCCTTTGTCCTTTAGTCATTTTCTTTGCAGGTACTTGCTTTATTTTTGCCTGCAGAATCTGCAATGAGCCACAGCTCTTTGCGACTGACATCCCACACAGACCGCTTCACTGATTGCATTATGTTTAGCAGAACAAGAGTTTAGACGGAGTTTAGAAAAACAATGTCTTGATCATTTCACATTGATTTATTGGATAGAAATTTCTCCCCTACTTTAGTAAAGCATTGCATGTGACCTTAAAGACTGATTGTTATATACTTCATTTCCAGGTTACATGGGTTCCTCTGAGATGGTCTAAACATGAACACAATGCATATTTTTCAGACTTTTACTGGAAAATTGTTTCTAAAAATGTGCTTTTATCTCTTTACATTACAATTATGAGAAAGTGTGTGTTGGCCTATTGCATAAAATCCAAATAAAACACATTGAGGTTTGCTGTTGCAATGAAACAAAGTCCATACTCTTATGAGGTATGAATACTTTGCTAGGTGCTGTAAATGATCACACAGAATATTAATTACTCTTTTGAAAACAACTTATAATTACTGCCAAAAGGCAGTATCAAAATTTTACAAAAGCAAAAAAAAAAAAGAAAGAAATATTTGGCATTTTTTAGAAGCATACAAAGTCACCTTTGTGTCTTTAATATTGACATGAGTAACAAATTTTCCATATTTTCCAGGCAAGAACCTTGTTCAGTCGCAGACCTCTCAGTCCAGACAATGAAGTTGCACAGAGCCACATTCTCGTCCGTCTTTTTCATCTCTGGCCAACTGTAGCCTCTCCCTCCTCTTATCTATGTGTGACCAAGGAAATTAAATTACAAATATAATCACCAGGCGCCAGTTTTCTTTAACAGCCCCTTTCTGCTTTGCATATTGAGTGTGCTTGCTTTGCACACGTTGTGTGAAGTTACTTATTGGGCTGTTTATGATAATGGGCTCAGCGCTACTTGGGAGTGACAAACCTTTTTACAATGGCAATAAATTAAAGTGAAAGGAGAAGATGAAGTAGAAAAAAATCATTAAATGCAGACGTTGATATAGCCATCATGGGAAAATAATTCTAGTTGAGGGAGTAATCTAAAGGGAGATTTGTGATAATGAGTTGACAACAGACAGAACCCCAAATCATTCTTCCTGAGTCTGTGCCATAGTTTAGAGACAGACATTGACATGCTTAATTATTTTAGTTGCACGTCTCATGTGGAGTAAAAAAGCTTTCATAACTTGCAGCCATGCCAATGGTTTGACACAATGGATACTGACGCTGGTCTGCCAGATATTGTCCAGCTGCACCTCTTTTGTTCAGATAAACTGAATTATAATAAAAATTATTGGTTTTATGCAACAATGGTGCTGTTGCTAGCACTGTTGCCTTGCAGCAAGGAGGTCTTGGGTTCACATTTTATCCAGAGCCTTTCTTCTTGGGGTATGTGTGCTCTCCCTGTGTATGAATAAGATGTATCTGAACACTGTGGTCTCCGTCAACAATCCTAAAACATCCATACTAAATAGTTTGGCCATTATCAATGGCCCTTAAATTGGAATATGTGTTAGAATGGTCTGTCTTGTTTATCTCTTTGTTGACCTGTGATACACTGGCAGACTGTCCACGGTGTAGCACCCCTCTCACATTAATCTCTGGAGAGGGGGCCTTGTGACCCTTCACTTGTTAAAAAGGTATAGAAAACTGATGGATGGATAGTTTATTTCTTTTTTTTGCATCTAGACCATGGATCATGTCTGAATTTTATTTCCATCCAGTTTATAAACTGGTGGATATTACAATACAGAAAAATTTCTGAGACATATCTTTAAACTGGTTGAGTGTGATACACTGGTGATAACTTGCTTTATTTGCAGTTTGGCTTTTATACTCAGTTTTTAGAGCCCTTTACTTTTTTGTTGCTTATTCAGTTATTTTTAAGTCATTGTCCTAAACTTATTTTATATTCTACATGTGTTAAACTTTGGTGTAAGTGAGGTTGTTTAATTAAGCTTTATCAACAAATGAGAACAGTTTAGTGTTTTGCTTCCATGAAAGTAGAATTTAGATGGATGGCAATATATTTTATTAGAATTAGCTTCAGTCAATCTCTATTTAAACTAAGATTGATTCCAGACAATGATGAAACCAAAGAGCTTTATTTTGTCATTCTTTTGTTTCCATTCTCAAATTGTTATCTGGATTTACCTGTTTGTTAGGTAGCACACTTTAGTGGTGGCAAGTTCAATGCTTACCACAAAATTAGTCAGAAAGCCAATATTCATAAGTGATATTTTACACAGCATTATATATACAGACGGGGTGTGCCGTGGTGGCGTAGGGGTTAGCGCGACCCACATTTGGAGGCCCCGAGTCCTCGACGCGGCCGTCACGGGCTCGACTTCCGGACCCGTCGACATTTACCGCATGTCTTCCCCCCTCTTCTTACCCCATTCCTGTCAGCCTACTGAAAAACATAAGGGACACTAGAGCCTGCAAAAAGCCCCCTGGTGGGGGAAAAAAAATATATATATATATATATACAGACATACACAGAAAATTTCTTATTCAAATGTAGTTGTTTGTTGATCTTTTGAAGTTGTTTGGTTGGCTGTTGATATATTCTATTGCAGAACTAAAACAAAAACAAAATAACATTATATGCAGTTGTTTGCACAGTTCACTTGCAACAAGGTATAGGGTTCAAATCCAGGTCAGGGCCTTTTTCTGCATATTTTGCAAGCAAAATTTGGACTACTTTGATAACACTCAATATTGTTTGTCACTCATTTCAGAAAGTGAAACTTCTATGTTGTCTAGATTGATTACACAAAGAGTGAAACAGTCCAAGCTATTATTTCTCGTAATGCAGAAAAGAGCCCAAAATTCAGTTTCATTAAAAACTGAAACTGAGTTTAAATGCCAGGCACTCAATACCAATTGGGCCTCCTTTTGCATGAACTACTACTACATCAGTAGCTACATTTGCATTCCCCATAAAATTGCACAAATTAAAAGTTTGAAAATATATTCATTTAATGGAAACAACTCATGTTTTCTGATAAGTTTTTGAACCAGTATGATGTGATTTTTCAGTCATATTGGAAAAGACATGTATCGCAAAACTGCAATGTAAACAGTTCCATAAAGAATCCATATTGTTAGGCAACTGTATTAATATCACATTTACAGTAATGTAGGTAATCGGCTAATATTTTCAACACATTTACTGATAACCTTAACATTGCAGCTTGATCATTTTAATGCTGTCTCAAACCTATAACTCAACTTGTTTGTGCTAAATCAACCAAGAGTTGTCCTTGTTTTACCAAAACTGAAGTAAGAAAAGTAACACACATTGAGCTGCGTCTATCTAGGTTACTGCATTCGCAGCAGTGCAGTAAAACTCGAGCATGTTGGGATTTGTGTAAAAACTGAGGCCTAGAGAGTCTTACAGACTGGCCCCTTTACTTCTATTCTCTTTAATATTTATATTCTCCTGTTATATATATATATACATTAAACATATATGTTCTGTAAATCAATCCTGACAGGAGCTCATGATATTCCAGGCAGTCAGTGTCTGTTTCTATGCTGGATTTCTTGGTAATCCTATAGAAAAATAGTAAATGAATGAGCAAGGGAGGCAGCATCATTCATTCACTTACTGCTGTCAACTGTATAGTGCAGAGCCTACTCCTTAAAGGAAATTCCACACATTACTCCGTCTGGCTAAACAAACACTACCGGTTGCTGTCTTTCACAAAACGATGAGGGATGAATTAGAATGATGCACTTCCCTCAGGAACCAAAAGCCAAAGCTGGCAAAGGTAGACGGGGATGAACAGAGGAATATGATTTTTATCAACATTGTTATGAGACAGCAATCTCACTTTCCCCTGGCCTCTTTCCCTTATTCCCTATTCAGTTAAAATTTTATTTGCTTATGCACAGACTGTTACACTTGCTTGTACAGGCAGGGCAGTGAATGCAAAACTGTATCAGTACCCTCAAACTTACCTGGTCCCAAAGCTGTCACAGAGCAGGTGGAGAGTCTGTTTATTGTGATCTTATTCAATGCTAGTCAATCTCTCATCCAACTACAGGGAATACATGTTAGCCGGGTTATCCCTGAGGCATCTCTGTGTTCTGGAGTAGTGTACAAACACATTCCCCTTGAGTTTGGCTCAACCAATCAATACTTTGTCATTGTGATGTAATTCACACACTACATGTTAAAATGTAGTTTCACAGAGTTACTGTGAAACAAAGTCGGACTCCAAAATTATAAACAATTGCAGTACATTTCTGTTCCTACACTTGCTTCAATAATCATCTCCATCTACAGAATGTGTTTTTAGAAGCTGTAAAATGGCTTCCTGGTGTAACATGCTAATAATTGCTTTGCTCCATCACACTTTGACTACAATCACTATTTATCTCTCCAAAGTCCTTGCCAAATGAAAGAAACATCACTGGAGGTGCTACTACCTATTCAAAGCATATTGAACAGTCCTTTTCTTCATTCCCTGTTATATCTGGACTCTGAGGCTTAGATTTTAAACCGGTAACTCCAAATTAGTTCTGAATAAGAAACGTCTGTTATCACCATTGTTGGATTATCAGAGACATGGTAGAACTAGTTCAGAGAAGACCCACTTAAAAAAAGAAGTGGAATTTCCTTCTTCTGATTCAAAGATCCAACATTACTTTAATGTAAATGAATAGTCTATGCCAGAGGTCTCAAACTCTAGCTCTTTTAGGGGGATGTCATGCTGCTTGTAGGGTTGTCTCTGTTTCAACACACTTCAATAAAATAATTAGCTTGTTAGATTTTGAAAAAAAAACTATGTATTTACATTAGTAAACAGATTTTAGTGTCACAGAATAAAGGTCACTGGTGTCATAAAAAAAAACCTTAAGAAAATATCCAATTGATCCAAAATGGTAGCTTACAATGTAACCAAATAGCTTTGTGACCTGGGCACCTGGTTGGTGATCCACACTCCTTCACAATCAAATTGACTGCATTTGCTCTTACTTGTACAAATTTGTGTAGAGCAGGGAAAACTTACATGACCCTTTACACAAATAATAAGACAACACAACTGCACAAACTGCAAAAAGAGGTTATATTTTGTTGTAAATACAAACCTAAACTAAAGTGAGCATAGCATCGTACCCTATTTTATAGAAGATTACTGTTGTGGATTTTAATGCACATATTGCATGAAAACTGAACACACAAACTGATGAAACTAGCCTTTCCAATCACTATTGTAAAAATAATAATAATTTAGTGGGCCGTATATGATTTCAGTTAGGTCACAAAGAGCCACTTCAGAGATGCTGAAGTGGCTCTTTCAATGTCAACCTTATGTACTGCAGACCCATGCACAGATGTTATGCAAGTGTTACATGATGATGTCATTAATTGTAAAAAGAAAAGACTCTGTGACTGAGGTACAGGCAGGGACAGTGCTCTAAAATACAGTGAAGAAAAGAAGTAAAGCCTAGAAATCATTACATGATCTGTTTAAAAAGTTTGTGAATGCAACCCACTTATGATGGTTTAAACAATTTGCCAGGAAATGTTCTCTTTAGGGATTGTGAGAGTTTGAAATCTTAAGTAGTTGTTTACAAGATAGAATCCTTCAGCTGACAGACCTTCTGTGTAAACCAGACCCAGACAGTTTGTGGAAAATAGAACTAATGCATGATTATACACGAGACATTCTCAGACAGTCGATCTTCATGTCACCAGAGGACCCCTGGTATCAACATGACTGCTCTACAGTCAGTACAATCTACATTTAATTAACACAGAATTAAAGAGCATTGTAATTTTGATGAAATACGCTGGTCCTGATTCTTCGATTCTTCTCTAGTGCTCCCGAATCAGGCTCAGGCTTTAATTTCTACAGTTTATTGTGAGTGGATCAGCATCCATCTGGATTGTCTGCTCAGACGTAGATCTAACTTTTTAGCGGGCTGAATTAACCAATTGTGCAATGTGCAATCGCTGGCAACTTTTTTAGATATACCTTCTAAGTACCAGGTTGAACCCGCTTTTACCTTTAGAAGTGCTTTTATGGTTCATGTTTTCTCAAATCCAGATCATTCTTTGTAAACCTGAGCCATGGCTGTGCATGAAAATCCCAACAGATAAGTTTCTGAAATATTCTTAACAACCAGTCTTGCAGCAACAACCAGGCCATGTTCAAAGTGTCAATCTAATTTATTCCCTATTTTGATGTCTTGTTTGAACTTTAGCAAGTTTTCTTCACTGTCTAGGGTTGAGTAGCTGTTTGTTTTACACATCTGAATGCATATATCCAGTAAAGAAGCCAGTGAAAGTGTTTTTCCTGCAGTCTCTGCATGTTAATGATATCTGAAAGCTATCCAGTAAATGTTAAAAGAATATTATTTTTTTTCTATTTAAGCAGAAAATGCTCAAAGTGAATGCTGTGTAAGTGGTTCTTCAGATTATGTAACTCACCAGAGATGAAGAGAACTGGCCCAAAACCAAAATAACTGCACAGCCCTGGGGGAAACTTTTTAATGCAGGACACGTAATGAACTATTACTATCCCTGCAATAGGATATCCAATAGAATGAATATTTGGGTTGCTGGCCTTGAAAGATATTAAGCAGAAAGGATGTAAGTAGCTTGTGGTGGAAATTATTCGCAGAAGCAGTGATATTGTGCTGTTTTTTTGTTGTTTTTTTTCCATCCAACTCGACAACAATTACAGCGACTTCATTCAGGGTTACTCACAAAAATCCTTCAGTGCAGAAGGAGGGAATTTTAATTAAACACCTCATTGATGAAATCAAAACCACGTTTATTAAAAAACTGGAAGAAGAAGAAAAGTGAGACAAATTTAAAAAAGAGACAGGGTGTGGGAGAGATAGGGAGATGAGAAATTGTGGCTTTGATAAGTTGGGGGTGGGTTGTGGAGGGGTTGTTTCGGCAGGAAGCTTTGATGAACAGGTCTGGGTTGAAATCCACCTCCATGAGCATTAATCTACCAAATCATGTCTCTGAATGAGGGATAGAGGATGTAGACATTGAGAGGCAACTAACAGAGTGCTGTCTGGCAGAAGCCAAAGAAGCAGCTGGACATGCTTTGAAGCTGCAGTTTTAAAAACTTTGCATAGGAAATGCACAATGTATTGCCCTGGAACACAGTGGAAATACAAATGTGAATTGCCCCTTTTACCCTGGATGTAATCAGTACAATTCCCACATCCGTTGTGACATTTTGAAATATCATTGTGCAATTTTGGTCGACCTATTCAAATCTAGACATTGCTGACATTTTTATTTCTTCTAAGGGAGATACCAGCACAACTTAAGGAATTCGTTCATTGTCTGTTTCTGCTATTGACACATTTTCATAAGCTGTTGGAGCGACAGGAGCTTTTCTGAGAACCGTTTTTGGATCTGTGACTTGCGCAGTTCTGCCTGGAGGGCTTGATCTCTTTCCCCTCTTTCCTTGTCACAGCCTGCAATCAGCCTAAGCCCCTTTGTGCTCTCTGTTCTGAACTAAGCCTGTTATCCTGTGGAACTCCTTTACAAACGATCACTACCATATCCCTCTCCTTTGTCTTTCACCACCCTCTCACTCCCATGTCCTATTTGTTCTGTCTCTTTGTTTTACGCACACACATATCTGACTAACAACTACGAAGTCTCTCAAGGATGGATTAGTGGGGGCTACTTTTATTTATTTGATCTTTATCCTTATCATAACCTACACACTGGCACAGACTGACAAAAACAGAAACTGAACTCTCTGTATCCTTCTCTACCTCAGTTAGTTACACAAGTACTTAATACACCTAAGGTTTTGAAAAATAATAATAAAAAAATAGTACATAACTGCAATATAAAAAAGACAAGATTGGCATACATGTTTGCATAATGTGATTAGCCAATTTGAAGGATGTAGTGAAGAAGGTCTGATTAAGAAAAAGTGAATTGCATAACAACTGTACAACAAACTGACTTATAAGTGGGGAGAGAATGATTGGGGACCAGGTGAGTATAATGAGTAAATGCAGTGCAGCTTGGTGAGGAGCTGAACTCAGGAGAAGAAATAAAATGACCAATTAGGACATAAACCAATACAGAGTGATTTAAAACATGACACACAAGCCCATTTAATTAAAATACAAAGATAATGATAATCTAAACCAACCAATAAAAGAACAGGTCAAGAATAACAGAAAAAACCTCGAAACAAAAAGGTTAGTCACCTAAGCAACAAAACAAACAAAAGCAGAAAAAGTCACAATCTAAAGAGATCAAGATACAAAACCAATGTGAGAGATCAAGGTTAACAGCATAATTGTTAGTACATGACTAACAGTTACTCTGTTGACAGAGCCTCCCATCTTAGTAATTCTGTAAGAGCTGCAGAGACATTTATTTCTTCTGTTGTTAATGCTCTCTTTTCCATACCTGTCAATTTGTGTTGAGGCCATGTCTTGATAAGTCTCCAGCTGTTCTTTATCCTCCCATGAGGATTGAACTGGGTTCAGTAAGATGTTGAAAACCTTTACTGTTTTAAGACCTAACGCTGATTAAACCTCTATATCTGCTGATTCAACCCGATTCCCCAAGATGAAGGAACAGACAGATGCCATGTTGGAGATTGCATCTTATAAATCCATGCTGCATAGACTGGAGGACAATGGGGAAGGAGGACAGGGGAGGAAGACCCCACTAACCAGAGATGGTTTACGTTTACAATTTGTTTTTGTTTGTTCTGTTCATCAGTGGAGAATATATAAATATTTAAATTATAACAATGACTTTAGATTGACTTCCATTTATTTTTCTTTCATTTCTATAGCCTAAACCTGACACTTACACTAAACATAACTCAAACCTAAGTTATGCCGAAACTTAAACCTAACATATACTAAATTCCCAACTTAGCCCTAAATTTAACTGTATGCCCCAAAACAGCACTTCGTCTTATGGGGCCCAGGCTTTAGGCCCCATGAGGAGCAGTGGATCCTCACAACTTGGTGTATGTTGGAAAAACGTGCCATACAAGGTAAAAAATGCTAGAACACGCATACACTCATGCACACACTCCAAGTGTGTGTCGTCAGTTGCACATTTCAAACTCATCTATGTTCTCCTAAACTGCAGCTTGTGGTCTCCCTGGGGTTTGCTTCCCACATTCATAACACTCCCCTCCACGCCAGGTGGCTGTCTCCACAAGTCGTCTTCCTCATAAATCAGACTGCCTTTGAGTTGATCAATAACAAGTCAATTAGCAGGCGCAGAGCGATAAGGGTCTCTGGGGGTCACTGCTTGTTTGTCAGGCAGACATCTGCAGCTTTGTCTCTGTCTGCCACAGAGCTAGGTGTGTCGTTTACCTTGAAATCATGTGGCTATTTGGCTATCATAAATCTAACTATCAACTATAAATAGGTCTGGAGCATCTTGCTATAATCCATCATTTGTTTGTTCTTGGATAATGAATCATGCTTTGCACACCTTAGATCTCTCTGCTCTGTGTGACGGATTTGGATGTGCCTTGAAAACAGCACTGACTGCTTGTAAACTTCTTCCTGGAATAGATCCTCTTGTCAAAAAAAGGAAGAAAGAAATAGAAAAATGAAAATGGATTCTGCCGTCGAAGGTCACATTCGGCCATACGCACCAAATGGAAGATCCAAGGACTGCCAGTATTCATCCTGCTCCCCTGTTAGGCTGACAAGGCTGGGAAAGACCCAACTGTTGTTTGGTGCCCACTGACTGTGTATCTAATGACTTGGATGGCAAATCCAAAGCAACAGTAACAGGCTCCTGTGGCGAGTACATCAGATTAATCCCCTGGATAATTAGAAACAAGAATGATCTTGGGCAAATACTCTGCATACTTGCTGGGATGCCACAACAAATGATACTGTATAATCTAAAGTTGTTACAAATAGGGAGCAAAATACAGGATGCAAAGAGATTATTAAAATATGCAACTACAAGCCATTGATGAAAAATTTAACATACATGGCTGGTTTCTTAAATGTCTTGCTTCTTTACTGCATGTTTAGTCTGAAAAACTAATTTTCAAAAATAGTAACTGTCAAATGAACAATCATATTCTTTATTCTGCATAACGACTCACTGTTGTACCCTCTTTTTCCTTTTGATTAACAGTAGAATGACTGTAATAAGATTTTTATGATGAAATTATTAAATTGTTTATTTTACTATAACTAAATATAGCTTCTTGTCTTACCTGTTAGTTAAGGTGTAATTTGAGGATTTTCTCGCTTAATCATTGCAAAAGGTGTTTTGCCTTGTTCACATTTTGTGATATTACAACCACAAATATTAAAGTACTTTATTGGTAATTTATGTAAAATGAAAACACAAAGTAGTACATTGTATCCTCAGTGGTCATTGGATGAGAGGCCAGTAAATCCTGCTGGAAGGGTTGCCAGTTCATAACACAGTATAAACAACTCTTCATGCACAAACTCATAATTAAAGGGAGTTTTTCAGAGGACAATTAACCTAAGAATCAAGAGGAGAAGATGTATACTCCATTCAGAAAGATCCCAGGCCACAATTTGAATAGTGGAGCTTCTTGCTGTAAGTCAACAGTGCTACCAAATGAGCAATCAACAAGACCAAAAATCTTCAACATGTTTTGATAAAATGGAACATGATAAACACAAAAAAACACAAATGAAGAAGAGGGAAAATGTTACATGGTTCAAAAAATATATGTAACACATAAAAATCAGAAAAGCGTCTTTCACAGTTATTCAAAACTTTTGCTGCCAAGTTTTCAAGGTATCACTACCAATTTTGTGCATAACATCTGAATTTTTATAATATAGAGAGGATCTGTGAACATATACTTCAAGCAGAAACTTTTGCAGCTTCTAACAGGTTTCCCTTAGATGCTCTCCATCCAGTATGACAGCAATTGAAATGTTTTGTACAAAGATGGTAGAGATATATCTTGACAACCTGGCATCAACAGAAGGTTTTAATAATTATTGAAGCCGAGTTTTTCCAGTTTTGTTGTGAGAAGGTATTTGAAATCACATAACCTTTTCTTTCCACTTCATACTTATTAATTTTTAATGAAATACATGGATAAATGTAGTTGTGATATGACAAATTATAAAGAAATATTCTTTCTCTTAAAATGCACACAGTTTTCTTTCTTGTTGATCAGTCCTTGAATGATCTGTTGTTTTTCTCTTTTCGCCTTTTGTTTGTTTAACAGTCTCTCTGCTGAAGTGAAGCCACCTGGATGAGGTGAACCTGCAGATGGATTTGAGGAGCACAGGATCAGTGTGTTGTGGTAAAAAGCAGTTTGTTTGGGGTACGCCGTTGGATTCTGCATGCAGCAGTTCCAACTGCTCTTTGGGGTCGACCTTGTTTTTTTTTTTTTGTCAGCTGCTTGTATCAGGTGGCAAGAGTTGACTGTTGGGATTCCATCACAGGACGGGTATAAATACAGCATGGTATGGAGCAATCCCACTGTATGAAACCACAACTCCAAATTGTGACAGACTCTCCAACACAAATACAGTGTATTGTGCGCACCGTGAAAAGGGGCCTGGCTCCAGGGCTTTCCTTGTGCTCCCATGCAGAAAGGGCCCCCAAGGGAGCCGATGCCAGCTGAGACTGAAAAACAAGGTAAGAGCCCAGCTGATACACATGCATACAGGCTCAGCTGTTTGTCTTAGATGAGGGTTCAGCCCGTGAAGCAGACATAGATCTAGGAAATGGAGTAGTCTGACAGATTTAAGCCTCCAAGGGAGAAAACACACAGAGCACTAAAAGATGGATAGACAGAGGATTCTACAGTGTGTCTGCTATTGGAGTGAAATGGTAAGACTGGTAGTTTCTAAGATTGTTTGACTGCCTTTTTGTCAGAACTGGTAATAGAACATGGATTTTATGGAAGGAGACAACAGAAGGTCTATTAGAGCAGCAATACCATAGGTCTTACCTGTATAGTGTCATAAAACTACTTGGTGGGGCTGAAATACAATTTCTAAACAGTTTAAAACTATGCTTCGAATACGTCTCCTCTTGATGTTTATTCAATGTGATGCTTTCTTGTTTTCTTTTCTGCTTCTACTTGGTCAATATCTAGGTATTATGCAATAGGTTTGCCCAGGTTTTTTTCCAGCAGCATTTAAAATGTCAGTTGAAGTCTCCCAGAGCTCCAATTCTTGCAAAACTTGCTGTGTCAAAGAGAGAGAGAGAGAAAAAAAGAAGACACAGCCTCTCTGGGAAAGATGGGTTTGAAGAGTGGAGAGATATGAACATTTTGGTGTTGTATTGATCCTCCAATGCTTTGCTCATCCATTTTACAGAAGATCCAAATGCCACTTATGATATAATACAGCAGTCGAGGTCGAGGCTCTGGCTGCTCAATGGGATTTCAGGGTTTGCAGTGTATAAATTCATTGAGAATCAAGTGAGGCTCTTAGGTTGTGTCTAGGGCTCAGCTCTGAGAACACACCAATTTTAAGTCCTAATGGGGGATTTGAACTATCCAGTCTTCTCTGTATCCATTATTTCATGCACAGATGGAATTATTTTAATACTTTTGCAGTACATCACATGTATCTCCCCTTTTCTCTCTCCTCTCCTCTCCAGGGTCCAAGATCTAATTCTCATCATGGCAGCAGAGAGCCCAGAGACAGATGGTCCCAGATCCTTCATGCCTGCTGAGCTCCAGCATCCCCACTCTAAGTATTCTCAGTGGAAGTTTAAGCTGTTTAGGGTGAAATCTATGGAGAAGGCACCTCTGCCGAGTGAGACACAGACCGAGATAGGAGCTTCATTAGGGATCTCACCTCCTACCGCTCCAAATATAGAAGCAGATCATGGAGGGGGACTGACGAGTGTTATGAAATTGTGCCTTGGGGGAAAAAGCAAAGAAAATGTGGAGGGCGCTGGCAAGAGAGTTGATATGAAACTGCAGGAAATGGACACTCACATGAACCATCTCAGGTGATCAGCTATGAAAAAAAAAAATCTATGATCTCATAATATTGCGCTGTGTAATTCTTTCAGAGATGATGACACTGTTTTGTTTTTCCATGTAGATGCCTGTGCCGCATCTGTGGAATGGTCCTGAGGAAGGTCAAAGGACCTGTGCATGATGTCCATGGTGATCTGGATGACGCAAGCAAGTGTGTGCTCCGCAAAATGGGTTGCAAGTTTACGAGCTGGCCAGACATCCTTCTGAAAGTATTCAAGGTGGATGTGACAGAGGATGCAGAATCCATCCACCCTCTTTCCTTTTGCCATCGCTGCTGGCTTGCCGCCATACGAGGAGGAGGGGTCTGCAGCTTCACTAGAACAAAAGTCCCAGAGTGGAAGCCCCACACCTCCCACTGCTACCTGTGTTCCCCCAAAAAGTCATCATTTCAAAGGACTGGAAGAAAGAGGAGGAAGGTTGTTCCTAAAGTCCAGAGTTTGGCCAAAAGAGCCAGGTGGGACCACGGTGACACCATTGCTGTTGGTGAGAAGAAAGCCCTTAGACCCTTTGGAGACTGCCACAGTCCTGTGCTGAGGGCCTGGAAAAAAAATGGTATCCAGAAAGAAAAGTGGGTAAAGAATATCACACACTGCCAAAATGACCACCTGAACACCAAACTGATTGCAGAGAAGCTCCCTGCGGATTTTATCATTTCTTTCACCTGCCTAGTGTGTGACCACCTGCTCTGTGATCCAGTTCAGTCCCCCTGCGGGCATCTCTTCTGCCGCAGCTGCATTATAAAATTTACCCATGTTCTGGGACCCCACTGCCCTTCATGCAACCTTTCTTGTGCCCCCAGTGATCTCATCCCTCCTGCCAAAACCTTCTTATCAACTCTCTACTCTCTGCCTCTGCTGTGTCCCTGTGAAGGTTGTGGTGAGCATGTGCAGTTAGGCTTGTTCAAGGCCCACTGTCTAAACCATGAGCTGGAGCCGGGTACAAACAAACACTCATCTCATTTTCAAAGCTACCTGCTAACCAATAAGGGAGGAAGACCCCGCCAGCACTTGCTCTCCTTAACCCGTCGTGCCCAGAAGCACCGACTGAAGGATCTGAAGAGCCAAGTGAAGGTGTTTGCAGACAAAGAAGAAGGCGGTGATCTGAAGTCTGTGTGCTTGACACTGTTTCTGCTTGCTCTGAGATCTGGGAATGAACACCGGCAGGCAGATGAGCTGGAGGCCATGATGCAAGGTAAAAAGTTATTTTAAGCCTTTCGCTCAGTCAGTGTAGCAATGAATGGCAATGAAAAGCAGACAAAAAGCCAACTGTTAACTATGATAGTGTTTGCTCATTAATATCCCCCTTCCTCAGAGGAATACACGAATCTCATAAATAACAATGAGTTGAAAAGTTCAATATTGCAGGGAGAGAAATTGTTTTCTGGCAATTGATCAAAAAATCATTGCATCATAGTCCACCTCTGTTACAGACACAGCCGTCCCCAATGCCCCCTCTGATTTCACTCATCTTGTCTGTCAGTCCATCAGTCTCACACTCCCTTTAATGCACAGTAACAAGTCTTGTGAAGGGGTTGTTAGAATCAAAACAACATCAGCAGTGCTTGTATCTGCAAATTACACAGACAGCACCATCCTCCTCTCTGGGGAATTGAAGGCAGCTGGTGTCTGTTTTCATCTTCAGCCAATACATCACTTTTGCCAGTTTTACTCTGTCCCTTTCTAACATCTGGAAAATAGGAAGTATTGGACCTTGTAATAATGTGTTTGTGGGCTTTTGATGATATGTTCACATTTAGGTGGAAAATTTGTAATTCTTTCTGCATCACCGTGGAAATTACTTCAAATGTAGGAAAATAACTGAACAAATGGCAGACTGCATTTTATTTTTCAAATAATAAGATATTAGACTCGTGATTCTACTATTCTGTTACTTTGTCATATATTTTTAGCTACTTTTGTCTTTCTCACAAACTTATTCTCCTTGTATTGTTTCTCTCTCCACAGGCAGAGGCTTTGGATTGAGTCCTGCCGTGTGCCTGGCCATTCGGGTCAACACATTCCTGAGCTGCAGCCAGTATCATAAGATGTATAGGACAGTCAAAGCTACAAGTGGCCGCCAGATCTTTCAGCCCTTGCACACCCTCAGAGCTGCAGAAAAGGAACTTCTTCCTGGCTTTCACCAGTTTGAATGGCAGCCAGCTCTCAAAAACGTGTCCACATCTTGTAATGTTGGAATCATAAATGGGCTGTCAGGATGGACATCTTCGTTAGATGACTCCCCAGCTGACACCATCACCCGGCGCTTTCGTTATGATGTGGCACTTGTTGCAGCACTGAAGGACCTTGAGGAGGACATCATGGAGGGTCTGAGAGACACTGGAATGGAAGATAGTGCTTGCACCTTGGGCTTTAGAGTCATGATCAAGGAGTGCTGTGATGGCATGGGTGATGTTAGCGAAAAGCATGGTGGAGGACCAGCTGTTCCTGAGAAGGCTGTTCGCTTCTCTTTCACTGTTATGTCCGTCTCTATCCAGGCTGAAGATGAACAGGAGGAGGTCACAATTTTTACAGAGCCAAAGCCCAATTCTGAACTATCCTGTAAGCCCCTATGTCTTATGTTTGTGGATGAGTCAGACCACGAGACTCTCACTGCTGTTTTGGGGCCCATAGTTGCAGAGCGAAATGCGATGAAAGAGAGCAGGCTCATTCTATCTATGGGCGGCATGCCACGCTCCTTTCGCTTCCACTTCAGGGGCACAGGGTATGATGAAAAGATGGTGCGTGAAATGGAGGGCCTGGAAGCTTCGGGATCTACATATATCTGTACTTTGTGTGACTCCACTCGAGCAGAGGCTGCTCAAAACATGGTGTTACACTCCATCACCCGCAGCCATGATGAGAATCTGGAACGTTATGAAATATGGAGAACCAACCCCTTTTCTGAGTCTGTAGATGAGCTACGAGACAGAGTCAAAGGAGTCTCGGCTAAGCCCTTTCTGGAGACCCAGCCCACGCTAGATGCATTGCACTGCGACATAGGCAATGCCACTGAATTCTACAAAATCTTCCAGGATGAAATTGGAGAAGTGTATAAAAACCCCAACCCCAGCAGAGAGGATCGGCGCAGCTGGAGGGCAGCCTTGGATAAACAGCTGAGGAAGAAGATGAAGCTTAAACCAGTGATGAGAATGAATGGGAACTATGCCCGAAGGTTAATGACCATGGAGACTACCGAGGTGGTTTGTGAACTGGTGCCCTCAGAGGAGAGGAGAGAGGTCCTGAAGGAACTCATGAGGCTCTACCTCCAGATGAAACCTGTGTGGCGTGCCACCTGTCCAGCCAAGGAGTGCCCCGACCAGCTGTGCCGCTACAGTTTTAACTCCCAGCGCTTTGCCGACCTGCTCTCCGCTACCTTCAAGTACAGGTACAATGGAAAAATAACCAATTACCTGCACAAGACCCTGGCCCATGTGCCTGAAATCATAGAGAGAGATGGATCAATTGGAGCCTGGGCCAGCGAGGGGAACGAGTCAGCAAACAAACTGTTCAGGCGTTTCAGGAAGATGAATGCACGTCAGTCCAAGGCCTTTGAACTGGAAGACGTGCTAAAACACCACTGGCTCTACACCTCTAAGTACTTGCAGAAGTTTATGGAGGCTCACAAAGACTCTGCTAAAGCTTTCCAGGCAACAATAGATCCAGAAGAGATCCAGGATGATGATTTGACTCCAGAAATAACCGCGTTTTGATTTCTGTTAGCTCTATCTCCATGATTGATTTATTTTAAGAGAGTCAGCAATCTGCCAATTACCTCAATGTTTATGTTTTCTCACTTTAAATGCTTATTGATATTCCAAGCACAATAGAAATGGAGTAGGTTTAAATGTCCTTTAAGAATACTTTGTACATATTTTGGCATTTGATTAAATTTTTTAGATTGGATTGGTTTTGATTGTGATTGTTAGAGTCGTTGACATCTTTTGTTAGATGAAACAAAATACATTTTCTTGAGGAAACAACATTTTGCACTTAAAACGATCAGTACTTTTGAATTCTATGCAAAAATAATACATCAGTTTTTCATGAATATTTTGTTTTTATGTTTTAAACATAGACATATTTGAACTGCTATGTTTGGTTTACTGCCAGTTCCTGCATTTCAGAAATAACTGAGGAACTCACTGTAAACATAACACACAAGATTATTTTCTTTGCTTTTCCTCCCACTTTTTAAAAAAAATCTTTGCTGTCTGTGAAATATGGCACATTTTATTGTATTGCAAGGACATGACACATTTATGAATTTATACAGGGGGATATTTATGGAAGCAGATGAAAGAGCTGTAAGTCATGGACTAAAATTGTGTTAAAAAAGACCACATTTGTGGCTACTGTATTAATATATCATTTTAGCCAAAGGAAAATGCAATCACAGGGCCCTAAATGTTCTTTGTTTCATGAGTGCCCTCTGAAAAAGATGACTTTAGTGCTTTATGGTAGGATCCCCAGGGGCCAGAATAGATGCTGGGTCACTTTGAAGCAATTTTTTATCTCTTTTAGGCTTTGCACAGCAGAGGATAGATGATAGTTATTCGAATTCTTCTCATAAAATGAAGCATATACTGACCTTTTTGTTGATATCATAAGAATATAGTGGGGTCCATTAGAAAGCCTAATACCCCATGGACTCTCCAGCAAGCAGGGATTTTTCTTCACTTTTGTTTATGACCTGGTTCTTTTTCTCCTTCAGTATTTCTTCACTGCCACTGTTGACAGAGAGCAGAGATGGGCAGGACCAGAAAGTCTAATTTGTTGGCAACTTTATTTGTTTGATTGATTGATTATATTGTCTTTTTCTGCCCACGGTATTTTGAATTGTGACAGGCAATTTTCTTTTTCTTTCTTGATTGAATGTTTGATTTTGTTTTACTGTCATATGTTTAACCATACAAATGCAATGGAATATTCACATTTCATCGGAAAGTTGTCAGAGCTCTACAATAACATCATTTTTTAGAGAGCATTACGTTGAAAATTGCTGCATGTATGTTTTTGCAATAATGAATTGCATTTCCAAAGTAATGGATGATGGATGATTCACCAAATTTCACTTGTTCTGTTTTGCCGTGTTTTTCCTCATTTTGCGCTTTCAGGCCTACACTAAACATACTCTCAGGTGAACTATGGATAGGTTTCTCTCGCGATCTTCAAAGAGAATCACAATATTACACTACAGCTGTGCTGTTTTGTTCAGATTTTCCTGTGCTGTCACTCAGCATCATAAGCAATGTCTTACTGAAAAGCTATTTTTGTGCACAATGGAGATTGTTTTTCCTTTGTTTTGTTTCCAAGAAAAATAAATAAAGACAATACTTGACCTCATTACTAATGATTTCATTTCATTGAATTTTCTTCAATAGCTAGAAAAGCACTTATGAAATACATTATGAATTATGAATGTATTATGAAATACATAGATATACTGTATATACATAGATACAAAGAATACAGTTTTAAAATATCAAATATAAAAAAAAATAATAATGTAGATATGGTGTATATTTTTAAATGGGATTTTTTTTAACTTTTAATGACTGTCAAATACCTTACTAGTTGAAGTTAGAATATTACTGAATATTATTATTGCTTGAAATGCATGAATAATATTCTATTCATGCATTCATGCATTTGAATAACTTGTCTCAGTAACACACTAAAGCACATTATATACATTAATTACACTCCTGGGATTTTTTTCAAGACTTTATTTTGGTTAATATTGTTGTTTTTCCATATAGAGTCAATGAAGCCATCACATTTAAGATAAGAAAATTACATCACCCCATTAGAAACCTTTTAACCAAGACATGTGGGGTTTGTGAAAAGTATGTTTAATACTAGTTTAAAGTTTTTCTTTCTTCTAAACTTACTTGTATTTATACTGGAAGTTACCAAAGTAAGGCAATTACAACAGCTGAGCAAGGCAGAAATAAAGGCATGGATACTTTCTAAAAATCGGAAAATGAAAGAAATGGCTGGTCATTAGCAAGGTCCCAATGTTGGAAAGAAATGGTTTTGACACCTGATTTTATTAAAGTGTGTGTCACAAATAACATCAACAATTTCTATGCAATAAATGTCATTCCAAAAATACATCAGAATACCAGAAATACAGATATTTCAGTCTTCATAATGATGAAGACAAGTACAAGGGTCTGCAGAAATGATTAGATCTTCAATAGGCAGGAATAGGCAAATGAGAAATACTCAACCAAACTTTCCTGTACATATTGACAAAGAAATAACAATACACCTAGAATCATGACAAACAACATGTGTTTATCTTGCCAAGTGGAAAGTGAAGAAAGTAAAAACCTCTTCAAAATTCTTTAAGAACTGAAGCAATATTTTTTTGTATGAGACCATTCTTATTGAATTAAAGATACATTTATGTCTCCTTTCACCAGAGTTTAATAATAAATTATCTACTTTCCACCATCAATGTGAAACACTCACAAACTATTATTGAAGTACAAGTCAAAATACACAATTCAAAGTCACAAAATGCATATTTTTTAAATTTTTATTTTCATCACACATTTTCTTTGTTACATTTTAATGAGTGATAGCAGCTCTCAACAGGGAATTTATGATTAATACAATTTAAAGGGCCTTAAAGAACATTAGAAAGTACAATCTGTGGTAATTCATTTCATTTAAAAATTTGCATTAAAATGTTAAAATTGAAACAGAACACCTTGCATTTCTCAATGTATTCAGGGAGTTCTCTTGAAAGTATGAATCTTGTACAATTAATTTATATTCCAAGGCAAGCACGTTTAACACAGATTGAAATTTATACAACTATCATAAAGAAAATGGAACTCAATCAAAAAGTCTCTTGAAAAAGCTTTTCTTGGCAGGGGACATTTTGAACATCAGGGGTCCATTTCTCTCCTTCACTTTCATTGGGGTGCGCTTCACTGGAATAATCTGTCGTGGTGGAGTCATCTCCTGGTAAGGCAGACCTCCATGATCTAAACAGAAGTACTTTTTGCCTCCCTGAGACAGTTTGACTAAAAGGGTCTCAGACAGCTCCATGCACTGAGCATGGACCCAGTGTCCCTCCTCCCCTTTTGAGCAGAAAATCATGGCTGGGCGGTGGAGCTCTGTGGAGTATAATGGCTCCCATGTGTTGGGGTCCACCTGACAGCCAAGACAGCATTTGATCCAGTAACCAGTTTGTGATTCATCCTCCTCATCCTCTTCATTGTAAGTGTCTCCCTCATCGTCACTGCTGTTTTCCAGCTCGTGTGGCTCACGACCAAAGTAAAGCTCCTCAGAGTCCTCAAGCGGAGTGGAGTTGTCGTAATCTGTTGACTCTTGGCTGCATGCCTGGGTCCCTTCTTCCTCATTGGATTCCTTCTCTTGTTGGAAGCTGACATGATAGAAATAATGCACATCAGGCTGGGATGGTCTTCCTTCAGTGGGAACAGCCAACAGGATGCAGCCGTCTCCAGCACTGCCTCCAAACCATGTGCGACTATGGATGATATCTTGAGTCCACGTGGGAGGTTCTAGGTGCTCAAAGTGGATCCCCTTCTCATCCAGAATGACCATGTTGCACTCCATTCTCTTTTGGGAGTCAGACTGGTATCCGCCTAACACAATATATTTATGACCAGGACCTGTGCGTGTAATGAGGGCACTAGAGATGGACAAGCCAATATCTAGGGTCTCGCAGGAAAGCAAAGGGCTTCCCTGCAGGAGTTCTACACGAAGGCGGAACAGACGAGGAGGACGTGAGTCAGAGGTGATAGAATGACCTCCAATAAAGTACACACTATCCTCTCTGGCAATAGCTACATGAAAGGACTGTCCGTCACTGAGCTCAGGCAAAGTGTGAGCTGAGGAGCACCCAAACTCAAGATCAAAGAGGAAAACCTGAGGAGGACAGTCAACAACACTGTTCCATCTTTCTGTGGTCCGCTCTCCTGCAGGCATGTAGGACCTGCCCCCAAACATCACACAAGCTGTCTTCCCGCGGCTTTGCACGATGCTCATTGCATGGCCATATCGGGCCCCTGGCACTTCCCCCACCAGCTCTTTCTCTTTGCACTTGAGCATTAGTTTGCGATTGCAACCTCGACTATCCATAGTAAGCAGGTACAAGCTTGATGAGATCTCATTGTTGGGGGTGCGGCCTCCATGGATGAGATAACTCTCTGGGAGTCCGTCATAGGGGTCGAGGCGGCATATGGCTGGACAGCGCAGCGGAGGGAGATAACACGAGTCGTTGGAAAAGGATATGGCCCTCAGCTTCATCTCACTATGTTTGAACCTGACACCAAAGATTCCTGTCGGACATGAACGCTTTGGCCAGCCTTTCTGGCCGAACAGCAGGATTTCCCCATCCAGCTGTAACAGGGAGCAGCCAGGCTGCAGGAGGCCTGCACAGTTCACTGGAGTTAATGCTTGCAGGGTCATGATCCACCAGGTGCCTGCATCAAAACAGCAATCGAACACACAAACATGATGTGTCAGTCAGCTGTTGTTTGTTTTCATTGAGGGCTTTTGAATTTCTACTTCCTGTTTTATTCGTGTGAACAACCACAATTACTGTAATTCTAATACTAGCAATGGCATATACAAGTACTATACATTTTCATACAGACAGGCTTTTAGTCTATTTCTTTGATCAATGTAAAGTAAAAGTATTTGCTTGAGGTAAAAATGCCAAAATATTTGTGATATTCAAATACTTCATAGCAGACATAGTAGCAAAATAAAAACTACATTGCAACATATTTAATATTACAATTGTACATTTACTTCTGAACAAAGCAAAGTCTGTAGTGCTGGAATGCATTGTGCTATTTTTCAAAGCAATGCCGGTTTTATTATTTATTTTAAACAACTAAGTAGATAAACAGCTCTATTATATGAGTTTGCCTTTTTTATTTCCCCACACATTTAAACTATATAGCTTTCAGTTAGAGCCTCACAGCCAAACGTTAATCTTTTCAGGAGATTAGTCAGAGGCAATGAATAAGTAATACAATAAGTAAATGCTCTTTCTAGCTTAAACAGTAACATGAGAAGGGAAAGTACAATAATTGAGTCTTTTACTTATCCTAATGATACTTTAAATTTTTATTTGCTTACCTTACAAGCAGAAGTGAGATCTAGTGGGCAAGATCAATTTTTATGTACTGTAAATCTTTTTTTTCCCCAAGAAGAAGCTTAAAAGGTCTTGTTGCCGATCTTTGATGAAGGCAGAAAGTGGTTGAGATTGTGAAGCTTCGTTGACTTTCAAACACTTCCAGATCTTGAGGTTAACAGTCTGTGACTGCTGCACGCTGGCAGGTGTGCCAAACGAGTGCTTCCAGTTTGTCAGTTCTCTGTACTTTAACTGTATATCATCTATATTATAAAGACAACAAATGGGTATTTGAAACCATTTTCAACAAATGTAAAAATATTTTATGTGGTTGTGTGGAAACCATTTTTTATGAATGTCTGAGATCAGAGGAGAAAGGGTAGCCTCCCCAATCAATAATAGCTCAAATCAGCCCTTATTAGAAGAAA
The DNA here is from genome assembly GCA_903066825.1 of Alfaro cultratus. Classification (NCBI taxonomy): domain Eukaryota; kingdom Metazoa; phylum Chordata; class Actinopteri; order Cyprinodontiformes; family Poeciliidae; genus Alfaro; species Alfaro cultratus. The sequence continues at coordinate 50,992 of CAEFZX010005136.1, read as the reverse complement.
TCTAGAATATGTATGAATGCACAACACATAAAACTTTGAGGCAGGTGAACAACAGCAGCTGAAGAACACAAGTCCAGATCAATGCAGCAGAGAATTAAAGTAGTTCTGAAGACAAAAGGGATCCAGTCCAGTACTAACAAGATGTACTTCATAGTGTTGCCTGAGAGAAAGTGTAACAACTAATGAAAAACAAAAAAATATAAAAGAAATTTAAATAAGAAAATCCAAGATAGGAAATGGGAAGTTTGAAATGTAAAAAATGGAGAGTGATGAAATCTACTTAAAAAGCCCCTCACTCTATATTATAGTACTCAGAATTCTGAGACAAGCGACTTCTTTAGCAAAATTTAAATAGCACTTCATTTGAGGATGTCAAGTAACTCTTAAAGCTAGTTATGGAACTTCTTGTTAAATATGGGACAGTTTTTGCAAAAACAGTTTTTATTGTATTCTAAGGAGCCACATAGATTGTGAAAAGAGACTTTTTCTAGAGCCCTTCTTCATCAAAGAGTCGTTTTAACTGCAATGTCACAGGTATGCCTGAGTTACAACCTCCATTTTCATAATTAAAGCTCCTTTATTCAATCTGAAAAACCTTTCTTCCATCTATTTTTCTCACCGTGTAAGCCAGGTAGACACACTGCATAATTAAATAATACGCTTTAGATTTGAGACAATTAATTTTTTGACACATCTACAGCTGAATAACATGCCAATTGCATGATCCAATAACACACCTAACTATTATTCTTTATCTTGCCATATTTTTGCTTCATGTTGGGAAGGTAAGAGATAAAAGAAACTAGCAGGTTCTGTATAAAATTCCTTTGTGTGTCTGTGTCTCTGTTTTAAAGATGTGATCCCTCTGAAAGAAAGCAAATCTTCTGTCTGAGTGACAAACCCAGGCCTTAACAAACACAGAGAAAAACCATGCTGGAAGCAGCTGTCTACACACTCATTAGCATAATGTTTTTTGAGCTCTGAGTGGCTGAGACAAAACTTGAAGAGTGTGCAAAACAAAGGCAGAAACCTCAAGTGCCTGGAAGACCGTTACGGCTTAAAAACACAAAACAGCAGCACACCTGTGTGTTTAAACCGATGCTCGCAGGGTTGAGTGGAAGAAGAAACAATCCACTCCTTTTACTGGAGAAGAAATAATGCAACAAATGTCAGCGGGATATGCAAAGTATTACTTTATTCCCCGTTTATTTTTGAGAGCTGGTCCCCCTATATTTAAACCCAGCCTTGGAAAAAATAAGCCCGTTTAGTCACCAGAAGGCATCCACACAATTGAAAAGTCTGCCTGGCATGCAGCTTACAGCTGGGCTGGTGCAGAGAGCGTAGGAGGCCCAGCGGTGTGTGGCAGACTCTGGGCTCATGCAAAGATTTGTACATAATTGATAGAACAAAGTAATTAGAATCTACGGCAGCACCTGTTTCTGTCTATTTTAATGTATCACTACCTGCCTGCTGCTACCCTGAGGTTTGCTTTTTGATTGATGACATTGGGACAGCTCAGGTGTTCTGACAATGACTGTGCCATGGTGTTTATCACTACTTAATGTTGTGATAATTGCTCCTCTTTTGGTAATTGTTACTAAGTGACAGTGGTAGTGCCGTCCCCTGCTGGTTAATATGGTGTGCTGTAGTATGTTACCTTCCTCTGATAAATATCACAGTCATTAAATTGTTTGGCTTTTTTTGAATGCTCCCATTGACTTCGATGTAAGCATTTTGAGGGTGATAGATAAGAGCAGATTCAAAACTAATCATACTGGTATTTTTGACATCCATACTGTTCCTTGCAGAAAAGCATTTATAAAGCTTTTCCACATTTTCCACAATGGAATGACCTAGATTGACTTGCTTAAATGGCAAAGTCCAGATTTAAATGCATTTGGGAAAAAGATAAAAGAGCTTCAAAATGATGTCTGTAGATGCTCTCCTTGAAAATAATGAAAAAGGATAACATCAGTCAACATGTGTGTAGGTAGTAAAGACACACCCCAAAAGACTTGAGCTGTTTTGTCAGAAAAGGTGGCTCTACAAAGTGCTAAGTTAGACAGAACACAAATATTCACAACCTTTTCTTTTAGATTTTTGTTTATGCTAAAAACTTGCATTGCTTTCTTTAAGCTTCAAAATCATGCTCCAATTTGCTTTAACCTTTTAACACATTTGTTATGTGGCAAAATGTAAATGAGGTTGGAATGCATTCTTATTTGCATTCACAAGCTTCAGTTGTAAAAACACACTACAATAAATGCTAATATGCATATGTATTAATTGGTTTTATTTTGTAACCAAGTTGCTGTGTATTGCAGACTTCTGCCAAGGTCCCTCTTGAAAATGGGATCCAGATCTCAACAGGGTTTACCTGGAAATAAAATAATAATAATTACATTTTTTAAAACTACAATGAACATTACAAATTTTTAAACAAGTTATTTTTTCATTCTTGTGCTTCAGTCTTTTCTCCAGCTTTTCTGGTACAAAACTTAAAAGCCTTGACATTACTCATGAATACAGTGTCAACATCATGTGAGATATATTTGTGTTTTCCAAACCAATAATTTTACTATCAGCTCCCTTGAATCATATATTTCTATAAGTGTCAGACTGTGAAAGTGTCCTCTTAAAATTGGCTGACGTAACTTGTAAAGGTCTCTGATCAAAGATGAGGCAAAGCTATACTTACACTTATTTATTAATGCAGACTCACTCTGAACTGCACAGGAGGTCTTAAAGTGGTGTATTGACTTTTGCTGCAGAGAATTACACACTGTTATGGTAGACCAGTCTTGTTGTTTCATCTGTCAAAATGACTGATGGTTTTCTGATTTTCCATTATTAGGAGAAAAAAAATAAAGTTGATGAAATCCAGTGTTGTTCCATCAAATCCTTTTGATACTCAGTATTGTCTTCTTCCAAATTGTGCTTTCCTCATCACAGCTTTTGTTTTTCTTAAACTTCTCACTCTACAAATTTAGCTGTGTGGTTTTCATGTATGTGAGCAGCAAGGTTGAATAGGGAAATGTTAGTCTGCCAAGGGCTGCGTACTGCCTTGGCAGCAGATCAGACAGTTGGAAACCTTGCAGTCTTTGCATTGCCCCTCTGAGCTCTCTTAAGCCTGCTTCATTTAGCTGTTCATCGGATGTGACTGCTATAGGCTCAACAGGCAAACTAAAGCCATGTCTTGAGTTGACAGCCGTACATCTGTCCTCACCCTTCCATTTTCTGCTCCATGTGAACAGGCAAACAACTGTAGCCCTGCAACCTAACTTATTCGAGCGATGAAAAGATGAAGGAGAGCATAGGGGTCAGAGTGAAGGGGAAATGTGAAAGCACCAGGATAGCTCTGTAGCCTGATCTTGCAAAGCTCTGCTGCACCCTTCAAGCTTGATTGATTGAAGCTTTGAGAACGAAAGCCCCCATAATAGTTTTCAATCAAACCAGCCCTTCATTGACTAACACCTCTTTTAGATCATTCATCTTAGCATTCACCTTCTTTATCTCTGTTTGTCTCCTTCAGTTTATCACTGCAGTCTCTTCATTGCAATGAGTCTTGATTTTCTTTAAGCAAATGACCAGACAGTTTCAACGCCAGCGAGTTTACTTCAGATGTGTACACTGAAGCATGAACAGGACCTTAGGCAATGCCAAGTATTGATTTTACCATGATTCTGATTAGAGGGCTTCTTGTTGAAATCAATATTGCATACCAGTGGCTCGCTTAGTATAGCTGATGCCCTAAAATGCAATTTAAAATTTACTTAATAATTATAGAAACTTTTGATTATTTGGATTACTGTCTACAGTTGAAACCAGATATTTATGTTGTATAAAATGTTGTAATGTTTTCCCCTTACTGTGTTACTAAACTTATAATTTTATGCTAGTTAAGATTCCCCAAATTATTTAGATTTTCCTTCATTCCTAAGCTACTTGCTACTTGGTATTATCAATTTATTTGAAGTCATGTTGAAGTAATTATGAATGTGCATTCAAAAGAGGCTTGTAAGAATAAATGTACCCTTTGAAAATAACTTTTAGTCAGGTATTAAACATATTTTTAATTTAGCCCACATTTGTGTATTAAAAGCAATTTTCTGATCTGATAAAATATTCTAACATTAAGCTGTAAATGAGCTCTGGGGCAATTTCTGTGAACTTTGGCAAAGAAATATGGACACTTATTTTCTTCCTGGGGATTTGTGTTTCTTTTTCATGGACATTTTATGTGTACAGATTTGTGTTATTGGCTCATGTGTGTTACTGGATCATGCACATTTTTGGTCATTCGTTGCATCAATGAAGTGCAGTCCTTATGTGGCCAGTTACATAGAAATACAAGGGAAAACTTATTTGCAAATCCTAATGGTCAGGATTAGGACAACTAATGTCCTAATGTCCAATAACATGCATTCTGCATGGAAGGAAACAACACAGACTTTTACGGCAATCTCATTTCATTGGACAAATCTTACTACAGACACAGTTATTCTGGCCTTCAAAAACATTTCCCATCACATTTTCAGAATTCAGATTGGCTTTTTAAGTGAGGTACTGACAGGAAGTGAAAGGTAATGTGACTCTTATTTGGAAATAAGGTTGCTTAATCGTGCAAAAGGACCATCATTAATATTAATTAATGCTATTTTTCTCTGATTATGTCAGAAATCAGAAAAGTAGAGGTTTGCCATGCTGCTATGTTTCGAACCGTTGCACGGACTGAAATGCTATTTCATGGAGAATGGTTCCTTTAATCAACATTCTGACAGTAAATTACATTTACTGATTTTTTTTAACATATTGCTACGAAGTAATGAAAACTGAGAAATAGTCTAACACTTCCTAATGCGGGTAAGTATGAGCAACAGCCACTCCAAATTTATTTTGATGAAAATCATACTGTTATATTCAGTACATGTTTGAACTTCATAAGGTAAGTCATTAGGTTCAAATATCCCTGATCACAGTTTTTAATGCATATTAAATGTCTTTATATAACCTTTCTGATACTAATGCACAAAGTGCAATCCCTTTTTGTGTTTTTACACTTCCATGACAAAGTTCTAACCCTGATTACTGACGAGCCTGCCAATTTTAATTTATTATTAGGGTAAGTGAATGTGTGCAGTTGAAACACATTGTTTGTAATGTGCACCTGCTCATTCATTGACATGCGTGTGATCTGTTGTTGACTGTTTGCCACAGCAGATTAGTCTGTAAATATTGTGGAGTGCTGGGGCTTGTCGTTCTAATCTCTGCCAATTGGTGCAGATGTGATTTGGCTGTTGACTTTCTGTTGCCACTCAGAGCTGCTGACACAATAGAATCTCTGACTGTGAACTCTCACCTTGATTAGCATGAGTAATTATGAATATGCGACTGCAAGCATAAAATCAGAGCAAAAAGAGGCCGTCTGGAGAGCTGCCGTCTCTCTCCTTGACACTGACTGGTCTGTAATTGCTTCTACCTCACGATCAATGAGTGCCCAGCATTTAGCACTTGGTTGAATCAGCTTGTCTGGATTATCGTGTGAGATTTAGGGCAACTTTAAAACCAGTTGTTTATTTTCTCACAAATCCTAATCAAGAATGTTGCAGACAGTTTGTAATATACACATCAAAATGTGAAGTTGTCTGTATTCCATTTAAAGCGACTGTGTTGGATGACAACCACTGCTGAGCAAAGGGTTCCCCTTGATGCTGCCGACATATTAGCGTTTGCGCAATATGTCATGTTCTCCTCCTCCCTGACACCATTAAAGGCTCCAGTGTGTTTCTTTCAAGCTGCCTTCTTCACCTCTGCTTGTTTGAGTCAAGTATTTATCATAGCTACCAGGGAAAAAAAAAAACATGTTAGATTATTACATCCTCCCCTATTAACTTTTACAAAACGGATTGATTATCTTGATTTATTTTCTGGCTCGATTATGACTGCTGCTTCCCCAGAGTAGTACAAATCTTTGAATAAATTTGATCAAATAAAAGCGAAGCGTAATTGACAAATACTATAGCTATTCATTTATATTGTAGCGCCAGTCTTGACTTTTCACTTTTGAGATTTTGATTTATAAAGAATTTTGAGAACTAGTGAAGGTTTTCCTTCAACTTCTGGGTTATGTGTTACTCTGTATCTGTTTGTAACGTAAATTCAAAAAGTATTTCATAATTTTAAACTATTTTCAGAAAAATGAATGGCTTAAAAATGTCTTAAAAAGATATTGCATATTCTGAACATTTCTTGGTTCCTTTGCCAATTGAGAGTCATTTCTTTGACTCTAGCAACTCTTTGTATATAAGGTAAAATTGAAGTGTCCTGAAATCAGGTGATCAGGTAACACCTATGTCTACCACTCAGGCAATGTATCAGTTTTGCTACTGATACTGGCTTGATCTCGGTCTCCCCTATCAACAGACAGCTCTTTGTCTTTGGTTTGGTTTGGGTCAAGCTATTATTGACTAACAAATTAATTGGCTTTTGAAATTGTATGTTTTATTCTATTTTCTGCTGCGTTGCTTAACAAAACTTTGATTTTGTGTTAGCATAAACTGATAACACATATTATTAAAAACACTTTTGTTTTCTAAACTGGAATTAATATTTTCTGTGATACTATTTCTGTGATTTAAGATTCTTTCAGTAAGATGCCAGAGAAACAAGGGCTTATCATAATATGGAGCACGGAGAACCAGAGCATGGCCTCTCCAGCACCTACTGTTGCACAATGCTGGACATTTGGTGGAAAGAATGGTTCCTCTCACTGAGAGGAAAGACGCATTTTGCTGTTTAAAAATATTTTCATCCAAAAAACCATTTTGATGAGGAAACTAAATGCAAAGCCTCTAGTCAAACTTACTATGGTAAAAATGTTTAAACACTATAGATAGTAAGTTTTAGGTGGCTTGTCTTTTTAGCAATCAACTTCCTACCTGAGAAGCTAGCCTGAGTTGCCAAAAAGGTGCAATATCCAGTGTAATATACACTTGAAAAGTTTTACTAATTTTAGCATACATTAATATTTCTTACCTTTGTCCAATTTGTCCGCACTTGTCAAAAAACATAAATCAAACCTGAGTTTGCTACAATGTTCATTAAATCACTTGGAATAATGGTTTAAATGAAAGACATTTAATCATGTAATATTTTTTGTGTGTAAAATTCCAGAACAATGAAACTGTTTTTACTAATACTGTGAGAATTTCATACTATCCCATGTCCACTTGGTGAGTCCAGCTGTTGTCATAAAGTGGTGGTTTGCATGCACAGGACCTAATGTGTATGTTTTGTATGTGTCCCCAGTCCTACACACTTGATTCAAATGATTACATCACTTAGAATGCCTTCAATTGCTCCAGAATTGCTTTTAACACCTCAAACATTCAGGATGGTGGCCCTTGAGGACCACATTTGAGGACTTCTGGTTTACAGGACCAGATGTCCTCAAATGTGCAACTGAACACAATAGATTCAGCTGCAAAAATCTTACATACTGAAGACAAACAACCATAAATGATAAAAAATAAATAAATAAAAAACAGGACTGCAACTGTAATTTAGGACATCTTGGTGTCTTTTCCTGTGTGTGATGAGGTGCAAATAAAGCACCAAAAGATAAAAAAAAAAAGCAGCGTAAGGATAGTTTTCCGCTACCTACTGCCTACGTCTGTGCTCAGTCCTGTGTTTGTAGGGCTGCAGCCTCATTTTTTAAAGTAGATACCTTATCAAATGACTAACAATACACCTTCAACTTCAAGGGTAAAAGTCACATTTAGTCTCTGCTATCAAGATAAATTCCACCCATCCATTTATCTATCAGTCTAAATCCAGCCAAGGTTTCAACAACATTTTATTCCATGTATTTTGATAGATCTCCTGTTGTTTCTTCTGGAATTTGCTCTGCTGGGTTTCCTGGGTTTCCTCAGCTGTAAACAGCCTATCTCCACTGCCTAGTGTGCTTACTCTGGGAAAGCAACCTGGAATAAAAAATCTTCTTTGCCTTTTCTGTTGTGGTAATGTTTTGCACCATTATAATTCTTCCCTTGCCAAGCTGCCTAATGACCTTAATGCGGCTTGTTTTATTTAATGTGGCATGTTGATTGTAGCATAACCCTGCAGTGTAAACACAACTCAAGTACACTGGAAAGTGAAAGGCATTGTATCCTGTTGTTAAGAAAAAGGAAATTCTCAGAAGCTGTGAGACAAAAAGGGTTCTTGAAACTTTGAAAGTCATTTTTAATGGAGATAAAGTGTGAACAATTTATTTATTTATCTATTGATCTTACAGAGAAAATTAGTAAGTTAATTAATGATCATTACGGGGAAAAAGTCCATGGGTTTTTAATCATTAAAAGATCATTTCTGTCTAACCAAGGGTTAACGTAGAAGCAGAGGGAGGGAAATGTCAATATTTAATAGTGTTGGCTCCTTAAAATTGATTGAACACAGAGGAGCACATAATTGTATACCCTTGTCTGTCTTTGACTCTTCTTCTACCCTCTCAGCCAAATCTGTCTTGTTCTTTTGCAAAAGCTGTGATGTTTTGTCACTGCTATTATCTGCAGTTTTTTTTTCTGTTTTGTATCTTCCACTGCTTTTGACCCCTTTTTTACCCTTTCGTGTTTGTTATCTGCCTTTAGATTCCATTAGCACAGTGACAGAGAGGCGATTACACACAGCCCTGCTTCTTTTAATACAGATCCAACCTAATCTTTGATGGTTTTCATATGCCCGCCATCACACCACCACAATCTATTGTCTGGGGCACTTTCCCCTGAGCTGTTGATTTCGCCAGCTGTAATACTGTCTGTATTCAGTGCACTTTGCCATGGTGTGTATCATTATTTGACACAACTAATAAGGCCTTTCATTTTGATGGAATTCACTCTTAGTCTGCCTGTGTTTTCTCTCAGTAAGACAGAGCTATTTGCCTTGCCTGTGGGTGGAGCTGAGAGACAGACTACATCAAACAAAATCGCTGTAGCTGGCAGCCCCTGCCAATGCTCTCTGACACTTTTCTTTCCCAAAGCTCATAAAATGTGCTGCTTGTAATGGTTACTGGTTTAGACTATGGGTAAAATAATTAATTTTCCAAAGGTATCAATTCCACGCCAGCTTCTGCTCGTGATACAATTAAATTAATCTGACAAGCAAACCTTTCAGAAGCAACTGGAGCCTGATTTTAATTGAACACCAAGTCGGCTCTCATTTCCTGTAATTTGTTTGCCACACTCTTGACTTGCATTCGATGCTCGCGCAAAACAAAACCAATGGGATAATCATTCCTGGTTTAACGCTGCTCTTATTTTGATCTTGAGAATGCGACTGATTTGCAGTGCGGGTAGGTGAGGCTGTCATTCTAAATCAGACCGAGTCACTGGAGCATCCCACATGGAGATGGGAAAAGCTCGAAAAGGACTTAATGGTTTTGTCTTTCCATACCTCACCATGCTTCTGCCTGAGTACAATTAGGTGTCCACTGCTGGCAGCATTCATTAATGTGACTGTTCCTTGAGCGAACTGAGGTGAAAGCATTTAGCTTTTTCAGCACACATTATGGATGTATAATGCTTTACTGTATGCTGTCAACCTGACCTCTATTTGTCATCTGATTATGCTCCAGTTTTTTTTCCCCACCAGAAAAGTAAAGATAATTATGTGCTGAGTCACCCGCTTACGCTTTAACTAACCCTCCCTGCCACAGGCCTGAGGCCACAAAAACAAAATGTCAAAGTAATAATACCTGGCAACCAGAATGCCTTTTGATTAAAAATGAAATCTAAGTGTCCATATTATAAGTTTTTATTGCTTTAAGCATTGATTTTGATGTCTACATATTGTTGTTGCAATAAAAGGATAACTGTCCCTCTTGGCGATTACAGATTATTGTTGCTGCTGCTCTTCAAGACTCCATTGCTTTGCAATTTTCTTCCAGCATAGCAGCGACCATCAACACAAGATGCAAAACATGAGAAAAAATAAAACATATTAACTTATCAGTGTAAGGCAAGTTAAAACCTACAATCAATGCTAAAAATTCAGCTCATGAAAAAGCCATAAAAATGACCCTTTTTTTGTTAAAATTTAAGATAAAATTTAAAATAATCCTTGGTTTACTTTTCCTGTTCTTTTTATAAAAAATACAATTAAAAAAAAAAAAAAAAAAAAAAAAAAAAAATCTTGCTAAATGCTTGGTAACTCCTCAAAATATATAGCCCCACAATTAAATGTAGCCTAACTAAATCGAAGAATAAATATGATCCCCATGGCTGGCAGTGCAATTTTAAGTACAAATGTTTCATTGCTAGTAGTTGGGCAGATGTGGACTTTTGCATGTTATCAAAAATCTGAAGTTCTTCAGTAAGATTTGCCTTTTTTGTTGCTTCTTCTCATTGTGTGTCCTCAGAAACAATAATAAAAAAAGTAAGGTTATAACCCTCCAACCTTTATTACAAAAATATATTGTTATGCATGGCAGCCATGAAAAGAAATTAGAAGTGTTTTTGTAACACATTTCAAGCTGCTGGACTAAAGCAGCAGCTGATATTAACATGTAAACTACAATACACCTAAGAAAACCTTAGTAAACGACAATAATGTACGGCATTGAGAAGCACTGTTGTGATTAAAGAGGGAATGTTGGGAAACAGTAGGAGCTTTCTTAAAGAGATAGAGTACAATTTCAAGGTGTTAAATACAGCTATGATGTGACACTTTATGTATAAACATTCACCTTTATATAGGTGAATGTTTTGATAAAAAAAAGTGAATGTAAGAAAACCACACATTCTAGATTTTGGCTTTTGAGTTAATCACCCTCATTATTAAAAAAAAAAAAAAATCAACATACACAACACTAATTACTAATTACTGATTAACTGGTTACTTTACATTACATTTGTTAGAGGAAACAGGTGATGTATTTAAGCCAACCAACCATAAAAAAAGACCTTCAGAAAGTTTAACAAACTGCTTCTGAAGAGGACCTTAAAGACTACAATCAATTTAATCTTTTGAACAGTGCTAGTTACTAAACAATATCCATAATGTTTGTGCTCCTTAGTTACTCTTTAAACCTGATAAAAATAAATTGGAGAACTGCCTGGAAACAAATGTTAGAACAAGAATAAACAACCCAGTTTTTGGGAATCCTTTCATTCCATTTTTACTGTTAAGGAATTAAAAAAATAATAACATCATGTCAGATAATTAACAAACATTTTACTTTCACGCAAAAGAGCATCGTAAAAGCTAAAAATAACAGTACGAAGGAATGAGAGAATGTGTCTGCTCTGTGCTGGATTCAGTAAAAGCTGTTAGTTGGGTACAATTGTCAGCTTTTCAGCTTGTGCAGCCCACATGGAGAACATGCTGCACTGTAATTAATTTCACGTTGCTACACTTGGTCTCTCCCTGCTTACTTACAAATGTCTTACAAAGGCTGGGAAAGTGGGAGGTGACAGAAAATCGCATGAGTAAGCTAATTTAATGTAGGTTAGATGTCAGCACCCCCTTAATGATGGGATTTGTTCCCCCCTCTCCTCTGTTGATGCTATTTGGACAGCTTTCTTTTTTTTTTTCTTTGATCCAGCATATTTCACAAAACCTTTGAAGGTGTCACGATGTAAAAAATACTCTTTTATATCTGTTTGTCTTGCCTACTTAGTCTAAAGTGTTGTTCCAAGTCTAAGATCGTGAAATAAGTGGAATTTTTTAAGGTGGAAGGGTAGAATGGGCATGCAAGAAAGAATGTGACGAGAGCTCATCTAGCAGAAAATTGAAACATGCTTTGCGGCACGCAATCTGGTTTGCTTTACTTTCAAACATTAAGAAGAGGGTTTTCACATTTGCATACTCAGACTGAAGAGCTGCATATTTAATGTCTACCCCTGACATCTCATATTTAATTGGAGGATAGCACAGTGAAGCAAGACCGAAAGGACAAGACCTTTTCAGGGTTATGTTAATTTTCCCAGCAGAAGAAGAATCTTTCTCCAGTGATGCAGAGTTCTTTTGGCATTGTGTTGTATGATCATTGATCTCAGTATTGACAAATAATTCACAAAGTGTTTACCAGAGCATCTGCTGAGAATCATTCAGATATCTCAAAGAATGGATGGATGGACGCCATATTTCTTTGTTTTCTTACTTATGTTATAGTTGTGCTGTACAGTACAGCTGTAGAGTGCTAAGCTCTGTTTGGGTAAAAGGTGCACTTCAGCATCTACTCTTCTTCTACATATTCAAAACACTGAAACCACACAATCGACATAGAAAGACTGAGGGAAGACTCTCCTATGTACCGATCACCTCCACTGAAACATAAACATTTTAAACAGGAAAACAAAGACAATTTTTTTTACAACATTGTCTATTCTTGGGAAAGAATAGACACATGGACTTTATTTACAAATAAGGGTAATATAAACACAATTTTTCATTTTCATTTTATGAAAAAAAAAATGAGGTCAATCAAAAGAACAACATTTTTTTAAAAGAAATGTCTAACTTGCCCTCACATGAAATATGCAGTTCCAGTTTTTCTTGCTGTCGTGTTATTGAGCAGCATGAAATTGATTATAGCATAATCCAAAACGTTAAAAAACTAAGCCGTTAAAAAAAAGACTTTAAAAAACTAAAAATGTTCACTAAAACAGGTTTATAAATGTTCAGTAAAACAGGTTTAACTGAACAATTGAAAACAAATGTTTCCACAACAAAGCTTCAGCTCTTGCAGACCACATATACCATATACATATTTGTTCCTGTGTCTATGCAACTGCAACTCAAACACTACAACAATGACCAAACATTAACATTACTTGAGCTCAAGCAACATTTTGAAGGTGCTTCACTCTCTTCAGCATGCAAGTTGCTTGAATGAATACATAACAAGACTTACATTTGATTAATTCAATTGAATTATCTGACGACATAGGGAAACTTACATAGCGGTTCCATTCAAATCTATCTAACTCATGTGACTCAATATGCCAACTTATCTAGTGAAATAGAAAACAGTGCAACAGTTTTACAATACTGCCTGATCATTAACTTCACTGGCTGATCCAAGTGCAGTATATTGTCTTTTATTTTGCACAGCAAATCTGTTCTGACACTGCAAGACTACCAGACCCACCATGCTGCTTTTCTAGGCTGCCAGGACAAGCTGTATACAAATCTAACAAATAAAATAATAATAAAAAAAATATACTTTATGTGTGTCTCTCTTTTCTTTTATACATGCAATTATGTATAGATAGAAAGGCTCTACTAGAAATCCCTCACAGGCTCATTTTCCCTCCAGGTGATGATACAGCTTGTGGTCGCAGGCAAGCCAGGGTCATGACCACAGATTTTCAGTTGGTGCAACCCCAACAGGAGAGATGAGGATTGTGATAAAAGGGCACCCCAGAGCCCCAGCATGCTCTCTCTGCTGTTTGCAGGTGCACTGTTAGTGGGGCATCAACAGACACACACAGGTGACGAGAGAAGGAGAGAGAGAGAGAGAGAGAGAGAGAGAGAGGCAGAGAGAGAGAGAGAGACAGAAAGAAAATTAACAGAAGAGAATAGGGGACTCCATCAGTTAAAGCTGTTTAGTGTTTTGATATTTTTGTTTTCAGATGTGAAAAATAATTTAACATTCATTTGAGATTAGAAAGAAAAAAAACAACAGACTTTCAGGACTGTTCAAAATAGCAGATAAAACTCTTGCTATATTTAAAAGTCAGAAGCTATATTTCCAAAGCTATACAAACCTTGGCTATATGGAGTGCTGTACTAACTACTCAGATTCAACAAACCGCAAGAGCTTATAGTTTGACTCTATGACCTGCTAAGCACTCACCAGCTGGAGCACACAGTCAAAATCACACAGCCAACATTTGGCTTTTACAGCACATTAAGAAGAAAATGAGTTTTGCCTTGAAGAATTATGGCAACAAATAAAGTAGAATTGTTTTGACAGCTTTCTGAAATCCTAAAAGTGGGGATAGGAACAGTGTCTGCATGTGACTGGTTGATACTTTTATTTTCTTCTTTTCTTTAGTTGATATGACTAGAAAAGCCCTTTATAAACAGCCCATTTGCTATTTATTTCCTTGAGCTCTGGCTTGCGCTACATTGATAGACACATTGATAAACATATTTCTCCCAATTGTTCCCAGTGGGACAAATATTATGGCTCATGATAATTTTAATAGTTCCCACGATAATATGCCACATGTAAAATTGCGACATCAGAGATTAGCAAAACCTTCCTTTGGGAACAATCTTCAGCATTTACTTTGACTCCAAGCGAAAAAACAAAAAACAAAATACAAAACAAACAAACAACAAAAAAAAAAACTGCTTTGCTTTGTTCAGAGTAAGATAAATCACACTAAGGTTCAAATTGTTCTATGAAGTACACAACCAGTCAAAGCATGTCACATCGCTTGTAATATTCTGGCCGAGGAAGTTTTCCTCTGCCCTATTTAAGATACGGATAAAGAATTGGTGCCATTAATATTTTATTATTTTGCCCTTGTCCAATATGTCTCCATGAACCTCAAGCACCCAGGGTATAATCAGTGAAGGTAGTGGGAATTACTCTCTGCTTCCCTCTGGCAGAAATGTTGGTATATTTCTCCTCCTGTGGGGGTCACTGTTACCACATCTGAGGCAATGAGCCCCATCCAACGGTCCCACTGCACTAATGAGTTATGGTGGTGGCTTCACAGAGACCACCGAATTTCTGCAACACTGAGCACATATCCTGACACATGGCCAGGATACACATACACAGTTCATATAAGTGTACACGCATGCATGACAGTGAGTGTACAAGAGTCTCTTAAGACATCATTTCAGCTTTGCTCTCACTTGTTCGAGAAACAAAGGAAGACAACCAAGCAACTGGTCTGAAATAGCTGCTGTATTTAGCACATTCCAGAACATTAGCATTAAAGAAGAACCCCTGCTGGTATAAGTGAGCTGTTCATGGTGGCTGTAATGGACCTTTCCAGCCTGTAATGCTACTCAGACCTTTAAATAACTGCAGTACGCGAGTGCTGTAGATGCTCGGTTTGACATTGTAACACACTGATTTTGTAACAAAACATGCAATATTATCACACAATGTCAAGAAACAAACAGAGAGAAAAAAAAATAATGAGGAAAAACAATGCTCAGTGTTCTTTTCCAGTTTCGGGGGAAACCACTTTGCCAGTGCTGAGAACGACACCACCTGTCAGGTCTTGTCTTGCACCCCCAGACACATTTCTCTGTTGTTGAGACTAGAGTTTGAAGTGATTGTTGGGATTTTACAGGGACAAACAGACCACCACTGTAAATGTCCATGAACGTCAGCAAAAACCCAGGTTTGCTGTGTTCATTTTGCCTCACTGCTGCGTCGCCTGGGATGCTGATAATGACAGCAGAACTGCAGTGATGGCAGGGAAGCGACATGAATTTGGTTTCACAATTTTAGTCACTATTTTCAAAGAGCTAAAATGAGCTTTTTGATATATAACTATGTGGATGAAGCTTTCGGATGTGATTTTCTTAAATTGGAGTGTGCATTGTATCTGATGAAAGTGACCCCTAGATGCAAAGCATAAGGCATGGACATTAATGTGGATCAAAGGACACTAGATGACAGCGCTGGAGATGCATATTACATAAGATTTTCTTGACCTTGTGCAGCCATGCATGATTGCATCTTTCAGAATGAGTACTCTTCATGTCAAGGGTGTCAGACATGGCCAATAGAGAATTTATTTATTTTATTTAAACAGCCAGGTGACCTTGTTATTTAACAATTGCAAATTTTGGATAGAAGGCAGCAGATAAAAAAAAAAAAAAGAATTCTAAAACTTATAACAAGTGCACCAATCTATTATTTAATTAGTAGAACCTGTTGTTACAGGGGGTCATAAAGACTGACACTAAACAGTGAGAATAGTATTAAACTAATGGGACTGACAAGTGGAACTGATAATTTTGGAATATTGTTGATTATTTAGTGCACACTTTGTTGAAATAGCAACTTTTGGAGGATTCTGAAGCGTCTTAGTTTCTAACTGACAATTTTTTCCTGAAGAAAGTCACACAGACTGATAGGAGTACAGTGAAGATCATAAAGAGGGACTTTAAAGCCAAAGTGGCTTTAAACTTAATGGCTGAATGTTGGATGCTTAGGGCAAAACAATCATGGTTTGTCTTCACAAATAATCTACAGATTCTCCTGTTTGAAGTTTTCAGTGTAACTACTTACCAGACATTATGTTCAGTACAGTAATCAAACGAATTAATTCAGTGTAGCAAACATTAAACATTATATAAACAGCATTAACAGAACAGAAGATTTACTTGTGTGACTCTTGTATAATTGAACTGGATTCTGCATCTGAAATTCTCCCTCGCTCATGCAGTACAATGCACCTTGCTTTTAGAATTGTATTTTCCTTTTTACTTGGGGGGTAGGGTTTACTTGATAGACTAGATTCACTGTAAGCTTGTCTACCTGTCGATAATTATTGGTGATTGTGTTGGGTGATGAAGCAGATTTGCATGTCCTGACATGATTTGAAATCAAATGTTTAAATTTCGTCATGTTAGGAATAGTGAGACTCTTGAGCATGCATCAACGTGAATGTGATATGTTATTGGTTTTGGTAGGACTTTATGGAATCACTGAGGGTGTAAAGAGAATAGTGAATGATGTGGAATCAAGGAACTGATTAATGGCAATGGATTGATGATTCTGAATTATTCCTGTGACCTGGAGGTGAAGAGATCCAGGGTGAGGTGCATATGACCTGCTGTGGCTGAGGTTGGCAGAATTGGATTTTCCAGCCATGTGTGAATAGCTCTCTGTTCTTTGTCTGAGGCATTTTAGAGATAAGAGAACATGGACTCCAGTATGAGTAGTCTTCATTTTGTGTGGCTTTTCCTCTCCATGTTAGTAGAGGTCTCATTTCTCTGTGAATGACAGCACTCTGTTACCAGCCTCATCCAGTTTTTACAAGATCTTATCCTTTTCCACCAAAATACGTTTGCTCTGGAACACAGAACTAATTTTCTTTCTGAATGGTATGATGTCAGGACAGTCCCAAGGACTTGTATATATATATGTATATATATATATTTATTTTTTTTTAAGAAAAGATGGACCCTGCACCTTCAACAGAACAATCTATCAGTCAAACAATCAACCAATCAACCTATCAATAATTTGGAGGCCTGTGGCTTTCTTCCCTACCTGATTTTATAAAATTGTTTAAGATCAGTGTGTTTGAAGTGTTGCCATGTAGTGAGTGACAATGATTAGAATTTATTGCCATATATTTTGCCTTGCATTGCATAGAAGCATTGTAGAGTTAATTATTCTAAAGGATTAAAACTGTATTGATGTGTTAATACAATACAAGCAGGATGTTTGCACAGCATTAGAATTGTAATTGCTATTGCAAAACTGCCAGGGTCTAGTTCAAGGTTACAAAACAAGATTCACTGTTGTGCTAAAAAGTCAGGTAGTGGAATAAAAATGCAACTGATGTCTCGCTGTAAAGCTCTATGCAGAGCAGGATTCAAAGAAGTCATGAGATCAAACTCAACTTTAGAGGAATAGTTTGATTTCTTTGAAGTTCGTTTGTGTGAGGCAACATTTTGTGATCAGCAGTCTGCATTTGGCTTTCTACCAGTTTCAAGAAACATTCAGGTGAACCTGCAAAGAATCTCAGCTTCACTTCTACAAACATTATCAGCAGCAAAATTCATAAACAAAAAGTCAAACCTTTCATGGTGTAAATTTATGTTTAGATGGACAACAGGTCTGTTAAATGTTCTTTAGCTACAGTCAGACTGCCTTTTGTGATACAGAAAAGCCAGGATCCCTTTGCATCAAAGCATCTGCTGAATCAAAAGTGTGCAAAACAAACCAGAATCTTTAAACTGATACTGCTAGTGCTCTTTGCACAGCAAGGGTTCACTTCTCTGTGGTTCTCCCATCTTCTACAGATCAGTTTTCTTCAAGACTAAATAAAAATGGGCTATGCAATAGCTCAACCAAACAAACTGACCAAGTCAGCTGCAAACCCACAACCAATCATTAGGTAAAATCACTGTTCTTGTCAAAGGAAACTGCTGCCTTTCAAGTGAACATAAAGTAGATTGAAATAGTTCTTTCATTTTCCCCATCACTGAAGACTCTCTGAAGGCACTGTAAAGAAAAAAGTTACATGGGTGGCTAAAATACATGTAGCTTCAGATCTCGCTTACATTAGTACTCACATGCAATAACAGCTTTTCAATAGTTTTTATATGAACAAATCTCCTGCTAAAGTAGAGCTTAATCTATGCTTAACACAGTTTCTTTTCAATTTTAAAAAGCACATAAAAGGCATAAAATTCCAGAGATCTATGTAGGAACCTATATATGTTAAGTCCTGTCCGTGTGCACACAAAGCAAAGGTTATCCAGTTCAGACAAAAGACTTACATATACAAAATAACAAAAAGCAGAAAAAAAAAATCTGCAACAGGAATCTAATCCAAACATTGCAACCAATGCACAAAAAACAAGAAGACACCACAGCATCGATTTAGATTCAATACACATCTTTTTGAAGAACGAATTCTGTTCTTATTGTTACGTTCCCACAGTACCAAGTAACTATCCCCTGTGCTATTGTGCCACAGTGAGATAACACCTATATATAATCCTAGATTGAATGTTCGCAGAATAGGGTGAGGGCAAGTAATTCACTGAGGTAATAAAGTAGACAGCTCCCATCACAGAATTGAATTAGGCTCTCAACACAACTTCTGACTTATTGATACTCTGTTTCTTATAACTGCTTTTAAATGTGAACGGAACCACTTTCGAACAGCTGACTGGGTTACTTTGCATTAACCACTTCACTAGGTTTGATAATCTGCTTGTGCCTTTTGTTGCTGGCCTTTGCACTTTTCTCTGCAACAAAAAATGTGTAATGTAGAATACCCTAAGTGCATTCCCCTGAAGTTAAATGCCAACTTTTGCATTGAATACCAATACATTAAATCATGGCAGCGATGCTGACAAAACAGAATGTAATGCATTTAATTTCAACATTCTGTCTCTTGATATTATATTTAAATCAGATTTTGCTTAGGTCAATTTTAAAATATCCTTTATATGCATTGTAGGGATCCATTTCTATGTATTGGGATATCATTGACAATCTATTTATTTAAGTAATTCAGTCCAGTGAAAAATATAATAGAAAGCTGTAAAATATGATTTAGAAATTGAGAGACGTATTTCTCCAAATTCGCTGATTATGACTCACAGTTAATAAAAACTTTGAAGTTAATGAAAAGTTGTTGTTCCTAGGAAAAATTTAATTTTGTGTGGCATAAATAAAATCAATAAAATCAGTATTTTGAATACAAGTATGCTATATTGTGACCAACTCTTTATGGGATTATGATGGATGAGGAACAAAATGTCCTTACTGAAGAAACTGGCTGTTTGCAGAGTGCTGTGTCCAAGCAATTGAAAGAAAAGTTGAGTGGAAGGAAAAAATGTGGCAAGAAATTCCTGCAAACAAAAGGGATAACTGTAGCTTCTAGACAATTTTGTCTCATTTAAGCTTCTGGGAGTGAGGTGTGTGTGCGTGTGTGTGTTTGTGTTCAAGAGACTCAAAGAAATTGCTTCAGGTCTCCATCTGCTGACAAGTTTTATAGTGGTTGTGATTTTATTTCTTGCAGGACCTGGCAGAGTACTATTGGAAGAAAGATAAGACTTAACCACTCAGATGAGATAAAAGTCGCTAATAAACAACTTGGGCTTCCTTAGCTCCTCATCTGAGTTACAACCTGATCACCTCCATGTCAAGATTCACTGATGCAGTAACTCATTAATGCAGCTTGATAAGTTATTTGATGAGTAAGTAAGAATTGTCCCCAGAAAGTTTTGAGTGTATACCATACAGTACATGAACATACTTTATAGTAGGCCAGAATTTATATTTTAAAGTAATTTTATTGGTCTCTTGAATTATTCCAAATTTTGAAATAAAAAAAAAAAGAAAAAGAACAAACAAACTGTATTTGTGGCTTTTATAAGCAGTAAACTATGATTGCTTAAATTAATTGAAATGACTGCTTATATCAAAACAATTATTCCACTCTACCTGATGTGAGTGATCATGGTTGGCATCTGGTATTGAATGATGGAAAAAAATTCATCTTTTGATGATATCAAAATTTATAGAAATGCACTTTAAGGCTTGTTTTTTTTAACTGTAGGACACCAAATAACTAGCAAAATGGTTGCGATCAAAATTTAAAGATATATAAAAAAACATTTTACTGTCTTTAGACAGATTATCTGACAAAAACTACAACACCTTGTTGCGTTACCATGGAACACGGTTGCATAAGAATTCTGCATGTCAGCATGACCTCCCTCCTTGCTGGGTAGTTGGTCTAATGTGACACTGGTGTGTGTGTGCGTTGGAGTGTGTGTGTGTGTGTGTAACATGTCTCCTCTCACAAGTGGAAGCTAACTTGTCAGCTCTAATCTCTGGCCTTTCTCCCTGGTGGTTCTCTGCGAGCTCAGGACAATCAACACTTGTTTCTGTCGAGGCAAAATAAGTTGTGGGAGGTCTTGGACATGGTGCAGAGCCCTCCTCCAGGTTCACTCATCCTTCTTCTGCCTGGGAGGCCCCCAAGCTGGAACAATGGGGGAAAAAAATGATGGTGCACCCAAAGGTCAATGATTCTTTTCCTTTTTTACAACCATGTGGCATTAAGCTATCTTGAATTTACAGTATTTAAACAGCCAGAATCTGTTACACAAAATTCTAAATGCTATTTCCTCTGCACTAATTATTCCTCAAGTCATGGCCATCATTGGGACCCTCCTGAAGGAGACTTCCAGGCTTTACCGGTGTGCTGAAGACAAAAATGGAAATTGTACAATGCATGGCTCCCCAAATAATGGGGGGCCTCTCAACCCCTTGTCAGCAGAGTCCTTCATGGTGGTCTGCAAAAGAAAAAGCTGAAAAAAGCAATTTTGTGTTTGGTTTACGCTCAAAGTCCAGGCCTGAGCGATATGCATCACCGGAGGAACATTTTGTGCTTTGATACCTCATAGTGACTGTAGCAGACAGGAAATGAGATGGGGTTTTTCATTTCCCTGTTGCTATCTTCACTCACAAACTAAATAAGGACCTCTTTGCCACAGGGCTCTGATTACATCTACCTACTTTTCACATTCCAAAAGGAAGACAGCAGTTCTGTAATCAGGAATGTAATCTGCATCGTGGCTTTCATATTTGTTGCAAATGCTGGAACATGGATGGGGTCAGGAACTTTGAAAAAGAAAAGTACTGTTAAGATAATTATTTTCACTTTCTGAGCTTGATGGTTTAGGTAAGCCGGTGAGGATTACTGATTGACACATCGCTATGCTAAAAAGATGCAAGTATAACAACTGATAGATGTCATCACTCTAGTAGCAAACAACATGCTTGATTTGTATCATGTTTTTGTAACCGGTGCAGGGGATGAATTGCAGACATCTTGTCTGCATATAATTTCCCGTTCTTTCACCTTGCTCATGCTCCATTTTCTTTTTCATTTCTTCCTTTACTTCTTAATTCAGTGGATGTGTTGACTCAGTTGCCCCTGCCCATCATTTTCATTCATTTATTTTGCACATGACCCCTGGAATTTGGCTTCTACGACATGCACTCATACCTAAAATATTTAACATTTCTTTTCTCCTCGTTGTCACATACTTTGTTTTTGCTTTTTAACCTCCTCTTTGCTCTCTCCTATTACAAAGCTTTTCTCCTCTGACAACTCCCACATGCCCTCCTCTATTTGTGTCTCTGATTAATGGAAAACCTGCTTCCACAAGTTCACTTAAAACCCAAAACAATGGCTCACTATTTGATTGGCCTTGGCCTTCATAGATGCAAGGGGAATTAAGGAGAAACAGCAAAATCATTTGATCAATTTATTTGTCCACATGGAAATTAATTGGTCTTGTCTCTCAGGCATGCCTCTGTGGCCACAGTCACTTTCCCCCCCTCACTGACACAGAGGTTCTGCATTACCACTGGATCAGCTGAAAGTGTAAACAGAGGCCAGCAGGAGTCTGTGTTCCCGCTGTAATAAACACTTTCATCAGTGTAATTATCAGTGCTATGATTATACATGAAAGATAAAACACTGCTGTGTCTCAGATCTCAAAGGAGTTCTGAGCAATTTGTTTCAGGAGAGACTGACTAAACATCTGCTCTGACCTGGATATGCAATGGGGTCCCCCAAAAGGCCCTGGAGGGGGTCACTGACTTAATAGAGGGATGTCTGGGTTTCCCTCCCTGTTGTCTCTGTGGTCCGCTCTCACACAAGTGGAAGACAATAAATAGATGGGTGTTATGACAAATCATTAACTGTTTTGACTTTTTTTTGGTAGAAAGTCTCATAGGCCTTTAGTCTAAGTTAGAACTTACTGAACAATATTTGGATGGATGACAGTACTCGTTCAGCCATAGTCAGTTTATTAAAGCCTTTTGCAAATCCCATACAAAATGTGCACTTTTATACTATTCACCCATATTTCTTGCCATTTTTAGAGGTTGCCAAAATACATTTGCAACAGACCTAACAAAGAGACACAATAATGAGTGCTCAGAACTTGTACTTTCAAGTCCAGTTTTCAGTTACTATATTTGCACTCTGTGGAGACAAAAGTACTTTGTAAAACTCCAGCATGTACAGACCCACTATAGAAATCCTGCAGACAATTGTTGAATCACAAACGTGTTCGCTGAAATGCTGAAATGCCACAATGCAAAATTCTTGGGCAAAAGAATGACAATCATAATTATATTCAGGGCACATTCAAGTTATTCAAATCAATATGCCAATATGTCATGTTATGTGGCTGTGATTATGCTGATACTTGCCAGCATCCCAAGCGTTTTAATAAAGCTTCCACATTCACCTTAGCAGTTCCTGGAGAGGAAATGACAATAACAGTGGCATTAGCTGACCAGATATTGGTGAAGTAATTATTGATTTCAAACTTCCTTATTTGCTTAAGAAGTTTTACGCTAATAACTTCCACTGAACTCAGTAAAACTGTTGATCTTTCAAAAGAAAAAACATTGCAAGAAGTTAGTGGCAAAAGTATTTTATGAAAATAATTTATTACTAGAGATTGATTTTTTTTTTAAACATTGTGAACAAATATCTTCAGCAAACATGAATGTCAAGCATGCACTCCGTTTTCTAAATATGCAAGTTACATTTCAGTTTCCTTAAGAATTTGATTTAATATGAAATGTATTTCATTCAAACATGGTTCCACAATTAGTCCAAAGAAGGACAGTTTGAATGTCCCTTGCAACAAGTACCTCAACATTTCCCTTTGTATTATGACAAGAACATATTTTCATTTTCCCACCTAATTTGTTGATTGCGTGCTGCTCTAGGACAGTTGATTTGACAGTTGCAGTTTTGTCCTGACGTGCAGGATAAAAATAAATAAATAAAAAATTGGAAGTTGAGTTAGCATCAGGGTGCATTCCAACGAAAGAGAAGGACGCCCTGTGAAATGCTGATTGAAAAGAGGAGAAAAATCAATCAAGCGAACTTCTGTGATTGACGGCTTGCCAAGGTGTTGTCTGTGGAGGTGTCAAGAACTGCACAATTGCTCTCCCCCATCCTTCCTCTTTCTGTCACCCCCCTTCACAATACACACCCCCTCCCTTTCTGTCTTATCCATCACTTTCCTCTTCACCCATCATCACACGGTCGTCTTCTCCCTAAATGTCTCACCACACTTCCCATGGTATCTCTCTCACGTTTCACTTCATTGTTCCTCCTCTTCCATAGTTTCACATGTAACAACCCTTTTTCCCTTCTGGGCGCTTCCTCATTTCCCGAGCTGGCATTCATCACCAGGCATTTAAAGGCTGCAGACTGACACTCCTTTAATCTTGTTGTTCAGTAACCTTCAGAGGGAAAGAAATAGCTGCTCCACTTCTACTACTTCTTTAAATCTACAACAATCCATCCCTTATTCATATTAAAACTGAAGAGGCTGTTTTGTGTCATTTATTTTTATTATATTCTCATATATGTTACACTGCTGGGTTGGAGGGAAAGCGCGAATAAAGAAAGTGGACCACCTGAAGTCAAGCCTCTTCATTTTTCAAAAAAAAAAGAGAACAGTCTATTTGGGTGGGCTGACATATATAGCAGTACAAGAAGTCCTTAATGTTATCATTGTAGAATAACTACAAATAAACTTGACACAGTACAGTATTTATTGTTCCATTCCTTTGTCCTTTACTTCTTTCTGAGTGATTACCAGAATGCTGTGATCTTTTAAAGGAGGTGAGGAAACATGTCTCAGGATGTTTGGATGTGAAGCAGCTGCAAGGATTTTGGTAGAATTTCTTTTTCTTTTCTTTACTGTTGGACGTTTGTTATGATACAAAACATAGCAACAACCCCCCCACCCCCCTCCCCAAACAAACACACACACAACCGGAAGCAGCTGATTAGCATCTCAAAAAGCTAAAACAATATTACCACTACAGCCCAAAAATATCAAATGAGTTGAAGTATAAGTGTTGTGGATGCAGAGTCAGAGCCAAGAGGAATGAAAGAAGGAGGAAGTTCAAATCATCTCTTCCATCAGTCTTAACAGACATTGTGATATCATTAGCAAGTAAATTGGATGAACACCAAGACCTAGCTGAGCTGACTGACCATATAAGTTGACAGATTCAAAAACGTGGCAGATGTAAGGAGGTGCATTAGCAGTGCTTGTGACATGCTACTGTGAAGTGTCATCTCTGCAGCACAGATATTGAACTGTTATCATTCAATATTTGGCCGTAGTATTTAAATGAGAGTTTACCATTGTTATTTTTGCAACCTCTTCCATCCCACCATCAGCTGTTGCCAACGCTGCATGTAATATCATTAGCTCAGTTTTTACCAAGCTACAGAACAGGATCATGTTTTCTAAAATATGAGAATAATCCTGTACAATTCAAGAACAAATTAAAAAAAAAAAAAAAAAGGTGCGATAACAATATTGCAGTATTCAACATTTAACATTGTGTTTTATATCACAAGACTTTATTTTTTTAAAAGAATGCATACACTTTTGAGAATCACAAAAATGTGATTCAAATGAAATTTTTTTATAAAGTGTTATGTGATTTTAGTGAGAAACTAATGGCTGTGTCTATGTATGACTTCTCCAACACTACAAAAAATGTTCCTATTTGACCAGTGACACTGTTTTACTAAATACAGCACATGGAGTGTTCATGTTTTCTGTTAAGGGTGAACTGTGTCAGTATCTCTTCAGTTGACACATCGTAAACAACTTTCCAGTAATGCCAGTGGAAATAAACTGGCAACCACTAAAAGGTTTACAGATGCATGCAGTTCCAGAGAAACATCTAACGGGTTTAATTTTTTTTAATGAACAAATGCAAACTGACAGATAAAA
The DNA here is from genome assembly GCA_903066825.1 of Alfaro cultratus. NCBI lineage: Eukaryota > Metazoa > Chordata > Actinopteri > Cyprinodontiformes > Poeciliidae > Alfaro > Alfaro cultratus. The sequence continues at coordinate 25,474 of CAEFZX010005136.1, read as the reverse complement.
ATAAAAACCTTAAAGAAATAAATGTCCAAGTGTTGCTATTTCTGATTTCACTGTAGATAAATCGAGTGGTTTATCTTTACATGGCATCATGAATAATATGCAGTTTGCTACAGATTTTATGTGTTATATGTCAATTATCGATATTATAGATACTTTCTCCCAAATGACAGAGATCTTTATTAAGAGTAACAAAATAACATGATTAAGAAAATAGAATATGTCTCAAATCTGGATTAGAAGATCAACAAACAAGATTTAAATGTATGCTAAACTATTTTAGAAATCACTTTGAAGCAAAATTATTTATGCTCACCACTGAGAGGGGTGCAAGATTTCCCTCCTGCTCTCCAAGTTTCCCTCCGTCCTTGAACATGTGCTGAAGGTAGACTAAAGGAAGTGCTTGGAGTCATTTACCTCCATATGAGACTGTTCGTTGAGTCGGGATAGAAATCTAGGAATCAAGCCCTGCTGAAATGACTTGTCAGTCAGTCTGCTCCTCTGTATTAAAAGTGCCGTGAAGACATATTGACTCAACCATCCCTGAGTGCCCTTGCTGGCTGGCTTCTAGACAGAGGAAGCCTCGATTCTAATTATAATGGGAAGACAAATTCACCCCAGCAGGCAAGCAAAGAGAAATGCAATAGAGTGACCAAAATGATGAATTATGCCTTTTACTTCTGTAGCTTAAAGAAGTTCATTATTCTATCTCTCACAGCTCTCAGCATGCAGTCAGTTAGTACCAAAATGATGAACTGTGTTTGTTTAAGGGTATCAACTGCAGCAAAGTTTTCTTTAGGGCAGAGGACTAAGTGTGATTTGTTTGATGATGACTCTAGGCTTTGTAGAACGCCAGAGGAGTCACACTAAGGTATATTTGCAATTCAAACAGATCTTTAACTGAGTGCATACAATACAACTGGAACTGTACATACAGCCTATTTAGGTGGGTTACATGGTAGTGAAGTGGTTAGCATTGCTGCCATGTAGGTCATTAATTTGAATTGATAATATGCTCTTTCTGCGTGGATCTTGAAGAGGACTTCATTATTTTTTGCACATTTTAAAACTTCAGTCACAATCGCAGGGCACTGTGCCTACCTAGCAATCCCAGCCGAGCCCAGCCTCTCACATAGCAACACAAAAAAGCTCTAGCAGGTTTGGTCATCTGGTTTTAGTGCTGTGTACACCGTACAGTGGAGGCTGGTAAAGACAAGTGTTTTATTGCTAACGTACTCAGCCAGATGCATCCTTGATGGTTGTACAGGAAGCTCCACTTCTTCTGCTTCTGGGTATGACTCAGGGTGAAAGATGGACAGTTGTACAATTGTGCATGTGTTTGCAGCCATTTTCACGTAGCCAGCCCAACTTATTTGGATTTAAAGTTACAAGAGCCCATAAAATAGCTCTTTCAGAAAGGAGTTGAAAACAGGCAAAATTGAGCAGAGAAAATCTCATTATCCTTGAATAATATTTTTGTAAAAAATGTAATGAACGTGTTTTGTGTAGTTTGTAACCCTATCCTAACTTGTTTAAGGAAGCTTAATGGATGCCTATTTAATATGCTTCCCATGCATGATTTTTATGAAGCATTCAGGCTTTCTCCCACCATCTAAAAGCAAACGTAATTTGCAGATCAAATAGGTTTTTGTACATGTGCAAATAACAGTATTTACATGTGCATGCAGGTACATCTCAAATGATGTATTGTCCCTGTTACTTGAGAACCTTTTCCTTATTTTCCATTAAAATGCTTGGATACAGCACTCTGTGAACAGCTAGCTTGTTCTGCAATGTCCTTTAGTGTCTCTGCCTCTTTGTGGAGGATTTCAATGGCTGCATGTTGGATGACTGTCAAGTCATCTCTCCTCCCCATAATTGCTGTAATAAATGTTCTTTTTTATTGGTCTCGCATGATAATATCATTTTCCGAGAAATATCATTTGCATCCATAATCATCAAAATTAATAAATATAACACTCTGTGTGTAACGAGTCCACACAATCAATGTGTCACTTGTTAAATTAAAATAATGGCATTTTAAAACTTTGATAGCAATTTAATTGAATGTCGTCACACAAACATTCACCTCATGTGAATTATTATTTGTAATTTTATTCATTGTCTTTTTTGCCCAGTACATAAAGCAATCACAAAATCACGCACACTCAAAAAGTAAGCATGTCACACTGATGATGCATTGCACCGTGGTGGTGGCAGCATCAAGCTGTGGGAGTGAATCAAATTAAACCCTTACCATTTGTAAGGGAGTAAGGGTAAACTTCAAATAGTTGTAAAGATGGCTGCTAGCTAGAAGTGTAATTCAGCATCCGCTTTAAGAAAATTGCTGTGTGATTTTGTTGCTTTAATTTTTATAAATTTTTAATAGCAAAAAGAAGAACCAGAAACGTTGCTGAAAATCTTCAGATAATTGCTAATACCTGGCCAATAACATAGCCAGAGAATATCTGTGGTGAAACAGATATTGGTGAAGTACGAGGATGATCAGCGGAAAATGTAAGTATCCTGTCAGTATTGTCACTGTCCAGAAACGTACTTGGATTTTACTTGATTTTTGCATTTTGGTTAATTATTGATTATTATGATTGGGAAAAATGAGAGATGATGTGAAAAAATGCATTAAAGAGTCAAAGTCGGATTTCCACTAAACTGGAGTGACAACGATGACTGTAGAAATATTGACCAATTCCCCATAAAGTTGCATCCTCGTTTTGTGAAGCACAATTCAAAACAGGAAGAGAAAGTCAACCAGAACACGTTAACCAGCACCTATTGCAGTTCTGTACAGCACATTAAATGCAGCATGCATATAAAATAATATTTCTAGAAAGACAATATTATTTATAGAACATGCTTATTACAGCTTAAAGTGTATAACTCTGCAATGACAAGGGACAAGATGCAACGTTTGGACTTTTTAATTGTATTCACTTGGTCTCAATTTCATTTATTATATATTGAACACAGTGAACAACAGTTGTGTAATTTTTATTTTTGAGCCTAAATACATTAAAAGTGTTTAATAATTCTCTTGCAAGTATTTTTCACATGCAAATTATTCACATTCAGTATTTTTCACATGAATGTTTCTACTAGAATATATACTTTCAGTCTTCAACATATGCTGAATGGATGATGCTGAAATATAAAAATGGATACACAATTAAATGACTAATGTAAGACTTGCTCAAACATTTCCAATGAACTTTGGGATTTTAAATGGACAGTCAATTAAATGAAAGACATAAAACTGCTGGAAAGATGAGAAATATAGACCAAAAGAAATAGAAAAAAACTTGCAGATGGATGTCTAATCAGACAGAAAAGTTGCTGCAATCAAAGAAGACTGAAATAATGAATTAAAGACAAGGAAGACTAGAGATATGCATAGAGACAGGAGAAAGAAGGAGATCTATAACATTCTTCTGATTAGAGACTCTCATCTTAAATCTGATAGTATGGTTCCCTTGTGAATTTTCTTGTCTTACTGCTAGTTTCACTCTGTGACACATTAATTAAATCATGACATCCTCACCAGGATGATGATCATTATACAGTAATATGTTTTCATTTAGAGGGACATCCCCTGCTTAAATCTGGTCTGAGACTATGCTGAATCAGAATTTCTTGAGTGAGAGAAACAATCACACAGCTCAGTGCAACGCAACTTCAAAAAAACATAGTGAGGTGCAGGTATTGTCAAGACAAAAGATTAAAAGAAAAGTGTAGAGGTGAGTGAAGGTGAATAAACCAGAAGCAGAGATTAGATAGAAGAGGACAGACTGCAGTAAAAAGCAAGGAAGAAAGATGTAATAGAAATGAAAGGGCACTCCTGGTGTTGATAATTGGAGCAGTGATAGGCCAGTGCCGTCTGAGAGGTTTTCCACCTGAGGGTGCTATACCTCAGGGGCAGAGACACTGAAACCGCATTATAGCCCTCCTGTGTGCACTCAACGGTTTCCTTCAATAGCTGGTGGAACAGAGTAAAGAAAAGAAAAACAAAGACTCACACTGTTGTCCTATCCAGAATTTTCCTCCAGCCAAAACTACATTTGGACATCTCTGTTGTGGCCTTTTTTTTTTTTTTTTACAGAAGACATGACAGGGGAAAAGAGGTGGAAAAGAAATAGTGTTGTTCATGTTTTTGATTTGGAGTATTAATGTCACTATTTACATTCAAAATCATACTGTACAGCCTCAAAGTGCACTAACATAAGATAATGTTACAAAAGGTTATAGCTATTAGTCCTCATTGCAGGCAATTAGACTTGGTGCCAACAAGAAAATACATAAGTGGGCAGAGAATTTGTTGCTTTTTATTTTAACGGCCATTTGTTTACCTCAACACAGTAATAGAGCTTCTGCAGCAACAACTGTTGGTGAAAATTGTGTCAGCACCACAAATTGTATAGAGTGTAAGTGCTTTGAGTTTAAAGTTCCCGTTAACTGCTCCAATCTAAGGAGGAAAATACCCTAACATATTGTGAAGCGCAAACTCCAAAATATTTGGTCAGCACTGTGGACAATCGTTTTGCTTAGTCAAATATTATACAACTACAAATGTAACTTTCTGATCAAAAATGTATTTGAAATATGAGAATGATTGTTAATCAGACTCTATTGTGGAGTCTGTTATTTTTATTTTTTTAAATGCAATTTGTACTGGACTCAAAGCTTTGTTTCTCCAGAGACACTTATTGGTATTTGCCTTTCAAATCTGTCAGAGTAACCCTCTCATTTACATGAAATTATGCTCTGCTGCCTGTATTCTTATGCACAACGATTTACTTTGAGTTTGCTCTATATTGAAAAAATTCTGTTTTGACTTTTCCTGCAAGAATTCTGAAATACTTTGAATCTAACAGCATAGAGGTTATTTCCCTTCACATACCATTTAAAGACTCATGTAGTGCTTAAATCCTGTATTTTGTAATTTTTTTTACTAATAAGCCTGATGTTTTTGATGTTTTCAGCTGTTTTTTCTTCTTTTGCACAATAAGCTTTCACTTTAAAATCCACATTTTGGTTGTGTTTCATAGTGAGCTTTGCAATAGTATTCACACCTCTTGATTAGTAGCTAGTTAATTATTTTTGCAAAAGTATGGCAACATAGCAGAAATAAAAACGCTGAAAATCCCAGTGATTCCACATTTTAAATAAAACCTGACAACATACTGACATCTTTTATACCTTGGACTTTATCCATGCTGTCAAACTTACCAAATAATATCAGATTACACTTTACCGGGCCAGTAATCTATTATTCCTGCCTTTTTGTTTGGCAATCAGCCCAATCTTTGTTCCGTTAATCTTATCCTTGTCCTGTCAGTTGCTCTCAGACCATCTTTGAGAAAACTTGCTCCTCTGATCTTCATCTCTTCAAGGGTTTCATCTACAGTGTCTACCGCCTGCTAACTTTGCTTATCTATCACCACGAGCCTCTAAACTCCATAGGGTTCTACTTATCTAAATCACCCTTCCACATCTATGATCCAATTTAATAACAGAGAACAGCTACCTTTCTTCTTTATTCATAAAAAACCCCATTTTGTTCCATTTTTTTCTTTACTTGATTTGCTTTTTAACTTTTCAATAATTTATTGCAAAGATCACTGGGAAAAAAAAATAAATAAATAAAGTTAATTTTATGGTGAAGTTTACCAAAAGCATCTTTTTAACCGGAGATCAATCAAAACAAAAGAAACACTGAAAATAATTCAGCAATGACAGATGTTACACTCAGCTGTGATAAAACTGCTCCTTGATGGATGTGTTGTGTGTCTCCCTCAACAGTATATTTTTGACCCTGTGTTCCTCTAATCATTATGATTCAGTGTCAATTTTTCTGTATGGCTTTCCTAAGTCATTGTCAGCAATCACACAGAATGACAACTATTGTTCAAAACATAGCGCCCAAATGGGTAAGAAATGACATCTGTATAATTAAGTTGTTGTATGTCTGTGGGAGGCACAAACAGTGTCAAAGTTATGTAATGCCACAATGTTATATAGGACTCACACTTAATTGATGGTGAACGCTATTAAGGAATGTTGTGACAGTTACATTATAAAATCAAAACTATGTTGCATAATATAATTATGTAGACTACTGTTTTGGGCAATCTATTTCTGTATGAAATTATTCGATAAATGTTTACAGTGTACCCAGAAAATAACTGTAGTGAACCTTTTGTATGTGATAGATTTAGTCAACAGGGTCCACTACATTTTCCCCTTCTTGATTAAAAAATTGCCTTAAATGAAACAGTTTTCCCAGTGTGTGCTACTAGGATGAACTTATGATGTGTTTGTCTTTTCTATTTTTCTTAAAACTTGCAGTTATCACTCTAAATTCAATTAAATTCAAACCAAAATACTTTACTGACTGTACATTAGTACGTAAGTTTTTATGTGAGTAGTTATATGCTTGTAGGGTTTCTTAACAAACACCACATTTTTGGAGGTAGTCACTCATTCCACGAGACTTGGTGTGTTTATGAGAATACTTTATTCTTCTAAAAGCCCGTTTGTGAGGTTAGATACAGATTTTGATTGAGAGGGCCTGGCTCATACTCTTATCCATCCCAAATGTCCTCTATTGGTTTGAGGTCACGACTCTAAAGCCCAGTCAAGTTTTCTTACGCTAAAACTCGCTCATCCATGTCTTTGAAGACCTAGTTTTGTGTATTGCTTTTCACTCATGTTGGATGCTTAAAGAGTAATGTTTTAGAGTGCACTATGAGCCTGAAGGACTCCCAAAGTGATGGTTACAGCTATAGGCAATTACACAGCTCAAAACAACTCGAAGAATGAAAGTAAGTGAAACTATAAAAATGAAAGTAAGTGAAACTATTTTGTTTTATTAAAATTAAAGAGATGGAAGTGACACAGTGCTAGAATTTTTTTTAAGAATATGTAGCCAGGCATGGGTGTTGAGAAACTTTACATTGAAACCATTAAAATAATATTTTGTTTCAAACCTTTTGGAGGGAATAAAGCAAACATATAGTAGAACATAAGTTTTTAAAGATTTGTTTTTCATTGGGTTTAAATTTGCAAAAAGTGTTTCTAATGTTAAAAAAGGTAAATAAATATTGAAAAATTACTCCAGTTGAGATATTATTTATTAGTATCTAAAGAAACAATAAATATTTATCATTGAATCACGATTGGCCAATAGCTAGTCTCCACAAAAAACAAGAGTGCTTAACTTAAAGTGTCCATAGCAAATTTTTATCTTTAAACACACCCCTTCCTTTTTTTTTTAAAGTTACTAAGAATATTATTTATGTGACTATGACATTTCAGACCAACTTTTTTAACTGTTGTGATTCTAAGAATTTTTTGGGATACAGTGATATTTTTTGCATATTTTTTTTCTCAACTAAATCAGACATTGTTTAAATTTGATGAGTTTTATTTAGACTTTTCCAACACTGCATATTGTTTTCTTGTGTCATCCTGTTTGCTCACAATCACATCAACAGAAATGGAATATCTTCTCTGTGTAATATAGGATGACTGTATTTGGGAAAAATGTAGGCAATATTTAGCATTTTAATAGGGTGTGATGTTTATCTTGTGTATGCATTTGCATTTTATGAATCCATTAGTAAACATGCACATCTAAACTGCTTGTCTTGAACATTTTTGCATGGATCTTCCATCCATAGCTTAGGTTCTGTAAGATAGTCAATGCAAGGAAAACATTTACCAGTACTATAAAGGCCTCTGATCACATTTGTGAAATTTGCTTGATTTTAGGTTTCCATTAATAATCATGTACATGCTTCTTTGGCTTACATGTGGTCTGGTCCAAAACTTATTTTCAGTGAGTATTTATTTTGAGGTGTTTACAACAGGTGGTTTTACAGACACATTTTGCTTTCCATCCTGTGTATCCAAGCTGTAAAAGGATCCAAGGCTGCATGTCCCATTTTATCCTGAAATTACCTTTCCCCCAAAATGCCACTTTCATTGGTGTCCACATGCTTGATATGTTAGAAAACTTGTGACCGAAGGATTTGGGGCTATTTGTAAACACCTTGGGGGTATTTTTGAAACAATTATAGTTGATACCTTTATATTAGACCGACAAGGTTTGCTCTTGAGGTAGATGAGTTTTTTGATCAATGTTGAGGAAACCAGGTAAAAACTTTTAAAAAATACATACATATATTATGTTTTTCTTGATTTTAACCTAAAGTAGATGATCTATCTTAGCTATAAGAGGTGGACTCTGAAATATTGACACACATTTTTAAAGCGTATTGACAAAGGAAGTTGAGTCTACTCTGGTAAGGTTTAGGTTTGTTGAGGAGGTGCTCCTATTTAAAATTCTACTGAGACAGATCAAAATGAAAAGTGCCTAAACAACTGCAGTTCTGTGAATGTGTGACTGATATCCTCAAATTCAATATTCTAAGGTGTTGTTACAAAGTACAGTGGCAAAGTTAAAAGTATGTGTAACCTGAAAGGACACAGAGTACACGTTTGAACTTTGGGAGCTGCCATTGAGCATTGCATCAAGGAGCTTGGAAGTGGTGAGAAAGACATCACAAAAAGCGAAGTGACTGTGTATTGCTTGTTACTGTGGCATTAATCACAAGCTGACTGACTCTTAAACACATGAGCAGTTTTATGATGTCTGTACCCAGCTCTGACAGATGGCACTGTGATCTGTGTCTTGGTAAATGTCGAGTCGAAAAACTAAAGACCAATTAGGGCGCTATTTATCTGCTTGATAAAAAAAAAAATAATGTTTCAACTGAGAGATTTCAAGTGAGCAAAGCACTTTGCTTGACTTTCTTGCGCACACCATATTTAAGAAGATCTCTAGAAGCATGTCTTGTCTCAATTTCTTGACTGGATGTAGGTCTGAACTTTGAAAGAAAAAATCTTCATTTACATCACCTCTTGAGCTTTAAGTTGCTAATATCACACTAGGAAACATCAGCATGGAAATCTTTCCTTGTCAATGACTTTTAATGTTTCTGGTATTCTGCAACAGAAAACAACCAACAAATGAGTTAAAAAAAAAAATAAATAATAATAATTTAGGTCATTTAATTTATTTAGAAGCAAAATTCATGAACAGTAATTGACTCAGTTGTGACCAAGGAGGCAGCCCTTGGCCCAGTTTAACCTCTGGTGATAATCATGGGGCATATTTTTCATTAAACACATTAATAAAAGTTCAGAAGGGTAAACTGAGAGCATTATAATTTCATTGCATCATGTATTCCAATGCCTTCAGATCAAGAGACTAATCCATCCATCCATCCATCCATCCATCCATCCATCCATCCATCCATCCATCCATCCATCCATCCATCCATCCATCCATTTTCTTACGCCCTTGTCCCTAGAGGGGTCAGGAGGGGTGCTGGTGCCTATGTCCAGCGAAGCATTTCGGGTGAGAGACGGGGTACACCCTGAACAGGTCACTAGTCCATCACAGTAGACTTATACACAGCATAGGGTATTTTTGTGACGCACTTCTATTTTTGCAAAAAATAATGGTTTTATCACAACCTGGGGTCAAGGTGAAATGACTGACTTCCTATAATTTTCTAAATATGAATACTTTAAGACAAAGCAGGCAATATCATTGGTCCATGGGTTTGTCAAAAATGTACCCAGAGTGGTGAGCTGGTGTCTAAACAATTTTTAGACCCTCTACAGGGCTGATGCATCCAAGAATCACTGACATTAAGATCACATTGAGAGACATAATGTAATTTACCTGCCTCATCAGCTAATGCTGCACAAATCCATTTTCGCCCAAACAGGAAAAGCCACACACATTACCTTGATGACTTCACAGAGTCAAGGGGGAAAGACTAATGAGACTAAATGTAATTACTGTCCACCTCCAATTTGAAAACAAAATAAACTCTCATGCTCTTCAGTTTGAGAATAGACCTTCTTTACGTTTCCACTCAGCGACACAATGGGCTTTTCTGACATTATTTAGACTGGTGTTTGTGCTTCTTATTGGGATTCCCATTAGCTGATGGCTCAGCCACCGTATTCTCCCTGACATTTGTGAGCCTGTTAAAGAAAAAACAACAACAACAACAACAGAATAAACTAAACAGAGGGTGTTGAGTTATTGACATTCTAACAATATAGTTCAGAAACTTTCCTTGCTGAAGTACTTAGAATATGAATCCAGGAAAAAAATATATATCCCCCCCAAAAAACCTCCAGTCAGTCAAATTTCCTGGAAATCACTGCTTTTCCACTGCTTATGTTTTTTAAGGCTCTCAAAACAGAGGAAAAAAAATAGTGTTGCCTTGCAAATACCCATTCTTGGGTGCCTTTCAAATTCATCTCATACAAGGTGACTTCCAAATTTTTGCAGGATTACAATGGGCAATAAAGGTTAAAGTGTAAGTCGAGAGCACTCTGTTTTCCCTCTCTCTTTTGATCTGCACTCCTCTGTATCTCATTGAATTACTGGGTTATGAAGCTATTTCATAATGCTCAATAACACAAGCAAGCATTTGTAAGTAAATGTTGGCTAAAAGGAAATTAACTGTGGTAGACACAGCATCTAGATTAAAAATGTCAGAAAGGCAACAGCATTCATCTTCCCTCAACATTTATAGTTACGCTAAGGATGATGTCAGGGCCAGTAATTAATGTCTACTTAATATCACCTCAGCAGCTAAGAAGATTATTGCTTGCCAATGCAAGTTAAGTCACAGAGGGTTGAATGTCATCTTACATACATGACTAAAAGTGATGCATGTTCTTGTGGAACTAAGAAAATTTCTAAAAAAAAATAGAAAATTGTCATCACAGGTACCCAATCCAAATTGATACTTTGACTTGTTTTGTTTACCACGCTAAACTTCAAATTTACGAGAAATTATTAAAATCCCTATGAAGTGGGCTGACGGTATGATGTCTATATCTTGATAAATTTGGCTACTCTTCATTTGATCACTTAGGGAATATGTGTACAAAGCATATAACATTGACACTATATAAATAAAGTACATTTAAATTGAATAGAGTTTTCATCCCTAAATAGTCAGGAAATATGAAAACAAGCTGAAAGTTCTGTCACAGAAAAGTAACATGATATATTACAAAGAGGACTTCAATTAATTTTACAGTTTTAATGTCCGTACACCAGAAGTAGGCAGAATACACAGAGATTGCATTCAACAGTAGCACTACATCAACATAGTTTTACTCAAGTAAAAACCCAAAAGGCAGTCCAAAAAATTACACAAGTAAGAGTAAAAAAGTATTTGTTAAAAATGTTAGTCAAGCACTGAGTAACTGATCAAAACATCAGTGATTTAATTTAATAATTTAAAAATGACAAATAAAAAATATAAAGGTATGTGAGCATTTTGGTAATTTAAGGATACAAATAAAAACAATTTATTTAAATAACCTAATTACAAAATAAAGTAAAAGATAATTTTATATAAATTAGGTTCTTTAACTGTAAAAAGTATGACTCTTTAGCAGAAACTGCAGATGTGTGTCTGTGTCTGGCAAATTTTTAGCTAAAACAAACTTGTTCTTCATTCAGTAAAGTTGCTCAAAGTGGGTAGATTATCCAGATGTTTTACTCAAGTACAGTAGCAGTACTTCAACATAAAATTACTCAAATAAAAGTAAAAAGTACAGCATAGTAAAATATTCCTAAAAGTAATTGATTTTCCAGAAAAGGTACTCAAGTAAATGTACCTCAGTAAATATAAGTGGTTACTGCCCAGCTTTGCTGTACACACAAACAACTTTCAAACTTGTGTTGAGGACTAAGGCCTCCATGTTTGGGTTGCACACTTTAGCCTTGTGCCCCTGTTGCAGCCAACCCTGAAATCTTTGAGATTGGATTCTCCTTTAGTCCTCTTTCAAAAAAAAATATGTTAATTTTAGCCACCAATTCATCTGGATTTTAAAAGCTTGTTCTTTTCTTTCTGCAGGTGAAATATTAACTTCCTATACCTTTTAAGAGTATCTCACTTTGAAATTCCTGAAGTATCTCTTTAAAGAACTTTCTAATTTCCAGAAAGTCACATTTAGCCAGTTTATTTATGTCTATTTATGTTGAGAACATTACTTACTATAAATTTCCTTTGTATTTAATAAAATCAATTCAACCTGTTAAGGAGGAGAAAAGCAAGTCATTAAAATGTAAGGATATAAATAATTGCATTAAAAAAAGAAAAGGAAAACAAAAAGAGGTAAATAATCTTATCATATCCAGCAGCTGTGTTGATACTCTGACACTCCCACACCCTTGCTTGGAAAAGAAAAAAATCCTGTCCATGCAGTTAAGCTGCTTATAAATATTTGTAATTAAAATAGGAGAGGGAAAGTCGGAAGAGTGGCATGTTTATCACCAGAGACACTGCTGCTGCAGGTGTCTTTAATGCCCACAAAAGCATTTTGATCTGACAGAGCAGAAGAGCAGCAGCTCCGTTTTGCAAGGTTTGTCCCACTCAGCAGCTCCCTCTTCTCTCAGTGCATGCGAACATTCTCAAGAGCTCATTACCAATGTATTTTTCATTTTCTTCTTTTCTTACAAGAACTTTGAAATATTGTTTTAAATATTTCATAAAGACAGTTTTATCGGGTGTGCGGTATTGTCATTTTGAAGAGAGTAGCACAATCCAGTTTTGTGATGGTGCACATTTTTACATACGAAAAGGGTTTGAGCTTTATTTTTTTTTAAATTTGTACTAAGCACTTTTTAAATTGCTTTTGGATTTACTATGCACAAGTGCCACATGCAAAAATTCTATAAAAAGGTAGCCTGGTTTTATAAAACATAACTTACCTTTTCTAATTACATATTTTGATTAGCACAATTTGCAGTCTCATAAGTACATTTTAGACACTCAAAAGCCTTGTTTTACAAGGTCAAACATCCTGCTATATGATGTCCTCTGTCTGTAAAAAAATTTTGGATTGTGTTTCTGAATTTTGTCAGAAACTTTCATAATGTTCACTATTGACTTAGACATTTTAATTAAAAATATGTTCTTGGGGCGTGCCGTGGTGGCGTAGGGGTTAGCACGACCCACATTTGGAGGCCTTGAGTCCTCGACGCGGCCGTCACAGGTTCGACTCCCGGACCCGTCGACATTTGCCACATGTCTTCCCCCCATTCCTGTCAGCCTACTGTCAAAATAAGGGACACTAGAGCCCACAAAAAAAAGCCCCCTGGTGGGGAAAAAAAAAAAAAAAGTTCTTAATCTCATATTAGTATTTTCTTCTTTTTCAAGCAACCTTTCTTGTGACAATTCTCTTTCATGAGTTTTGTTTGTTGCTCATTCTCAACTTCTGTAAAGTCAACCTGTTCCAAATTGATTTTATTAAAAACAACTGGTACATGCTTGTCTTTATATCTTTTAGCCTAATGAGTCAAAACAAAAAAAAAATGCAGGCTTGTAAGTCAAAAACCTGATTCTAATTCAAAAACACAGATTAGCCCTTTTTTCAGGGCTAATCTGGGAAAAGATGGAAAAAGTTGCATCATTATTTAACATCTCCTTTAAATAGTGGATATGAGCTATCATATTTTAAAGTAGAACGTTGTCATGAACCCCAGAAAACTGTTGACAGTCGGGACAAAGCTGCTCTATAAAAACAAAGTAATGATGATTTTTGTGTGTTGATGATGATGTTCTGTCCATTGGTTTGATAGAAGCAGTGATCCTTCTACTTCTGTTAACACTGTGTACTAGCTTTTAGATGCCATCTTGAGGTTATATCTGTACTGCATGTTTTGAATAAAAAATAATAAAATTACTCGACCTTGTCTTTGTCCTGGGTAACAAATAACCCAAATGCATTCAGTGACATTCTTGACGCTCGAATTAGTAAACTCCTTAATTATTTTGCGGCTTTTCTTACTTCATTCATACTGAGGTAGAATTAATATTTTAATAGGCATCTATTATACCTATAGTTTAACTATGGGCATAGTTTAACTATAAACTATGCAGCAGAGTTTATAGTTAAACTATGCTCCATAAAGTAGGAAGTCGGTATGGATGAAGAGGGTGTAAATACAGTAATAACACCATTGAGAAGCATTCTTAATAATGTGTGGTTCTGCAAGCTTGTTGCCTTCATTCTTCTGATCTGGGTTAGACTCTGATTTGAACATGTATGGATGCTGGGTGGTTGTTGACATATTTAAGAAACTTGTGGATAAAAATGATCTCTGTATGATGATTGTATTGCCGCTAAATGAAAAGGAAGGATTTAAAGCATGATATGTCCACTTTAAAACAGTGTGATGGAATAAAAAAAAGCAAAGTTATGCTATTATGATTTTATGGATGAAACATGTACAGCCAAAAGAGGAGAGAAAGAGAAAATATAGCATGTTCTATCCTAGATGTTGCAGTGATGTTTCTTGTTGAATGAGTGAGTCACGCTACAGTCAAGCCAATCATGTTCATGTCTGAACATAAAAGTAGAACTGTGCTACTGTTTGTGGTCTTTTGATGGCTAATATTTTTTTTGCCTGTTCACTGAAAAAAATCCATTGAAGTCTTGCAGGTTGTGAAAATAAGCCATGTCCTGACTGTGAGCCCATAGTTTTAAAGGTTACAAAAGATGTATGTGCACTTGGTGACAAGACATCAGGAAAGTCAGTACTGTGCATTACGCCTGTATGGACAGAACATATTTAAGAGTACTGCCGCTAACAATGGAGCTTTTTCTTGTCAACCATGTCTAATGTGAAGTCCCAAAAAGACTGCAAAATCCACAGGAACTGTGGATAGTAAGGTTTACCACAACCACATCATCTAATGAGTATACTGCTTACTTTTACTCAGAGTTTTTTGTTGCCAATAAAGATTTTTAAAACTTCTTTTTTTTCACAGCACACAGCTGTTTTTTATTTTTATTTTCAGTGAAAAGAATGCATCCAACTGCATCTACTTACAAAACAAAATGTGATGCAGAAATAAAATACATTCCCTCTCTTCTAATCTGTCTCTGATCCCTGTGGATGCATTTGTGATTTATGTATTGGACACTAATGAAAAAGAGGCACAGTTAATTTTTGTGTTGCCTGATAGGTTTGTTTATAACATCAGTACTCTTTGCATCATTTAGTCATGACAGCGGTGTGATAAATATTGCAAGACAGAAGGGAAAAAGTTTCCCAGTGCACAAAGAATTGGTAAAGTGAAGAAAATGTAAGATGAAAAACTAGACCTATTATGAAAAGGAACATTACCAGAGCAGGGCAGGGCTGCCATATGTCTGTGAAGTGACCTTTCAGGTAAAATGTGGATAGTGTCTATCATTAACTCCCCCTCCCCACCCTTTTTATTTTTCCTCTCTCCTAAACCTCCTTGCCCTTATTTCAGCTTTTTCTGGATAAGATCTTTCTATTTTTACTGAAGCATAAATTTGGTGGTCGTTGCTCTCAGAGGCACAAGTATGACTCTGTGGGGAATGATTGAAAGACACTCGTCTAAAACAGACATAAAATCGAATAAAGTCCAAGACCAACTATGAGCACAGAGAGTGGACCTGGAGGTTGGAGGATGTAAGGTATAAACCAAACAGCGGCGGAGCAACAGGCAAGCGTAAGCATTAGTCCCAAGGGTATAGTTTGAAATGTATTTGACGTGAGTGATATGACTGGAAAATGTATCACAATACATTTCATATCAGTAAATATGAGTAATTATTGACTAATGGGGTCTTTTCTTTTTTGCTTAGAATATCCAAAATACTGCCAAATACAGTAATAACACCATGTAAGGGCCATGTCACTAATTTGTGACATGGCCCTTCCTCTTTTATCCACAATTTCTTCTTAAACTGTTGGATTAATTTTCTACTTTCACCAAATTCTTTATTATTATTATTATTATTATTATTATTATTATTATTATTATTATTATTATTATTATTATTATTATTATTATTTTAAACTAGTTATGGGTTACATGAAACATGAAACTGCTCCCACATACTAAAGGGGGACTGTGTGTACACATTCTGTGGACGGCGCACTGTCCACGGACGGCTTGGATTTCATAGTCAGGCATTCTGAGGAATACATTCCTCATGACAAATTCCTTCGTTTCCTTCATGGAGACTAGCAAGTTTGATAAGATAGTTTGTTGCTTAGCCCAAATTTGACCAATGCTGAATCATGTTGCTAAATATCAAAATATGTGCAAATCTGCAATTTTCATTTGGGAGCCAATTGTATGTAACAGCTGCTACCAAACTAGTTTAACTGTTTATATTTTCCATAATGGCTGAGAAATAAAAAAATGATCTGTTTCCTATAAATTCCACATAAATATCCCATGATGACAATGTGGCAATTTTTTTATTTTTTATTTTTGAGAATTTTGCAAATTCATTGAAAAAAAAAAAATAATAAAAGAAAATAATAAAAACAAAACATACAAACAAAAAACAAACAAGATATCACATTCATATGTGTATTCATAGAGTTTGCTTGATACAATGTAGGTTAGGACCCTGGTTTGGCCATTCCAGTGGGAATGTGTTAGAACCACTTAGTGGTTTATTCACTCTTCTGAGATCTTGCTCATGTATTTTGCTCACAAAAGAACCACTGCCCCAGTCTGAGGTCAAGAGTGCTCTACAGCAGGTTTTCATACAGAATGTCTCTGTACGTTGTTGCAATGATCTTTCCCTCTATCCTCTATCCTAGTCTTCTTGTTCCTGCAGCTGCAAAATATCAAAACATGATGCTGCCACCACCAAGCTTTGCTGTAGAGATTGTAATGATTTGCTGATGAGCCATGCCTGCTTTCCTCCAAACATTCACACCAAAGACTTCTATCTCTCTTCTGAGGTTTCTTTCTTCAAACTCCAAATGGACTATAATTATTACTATTATTATTATTATTATTATTATTATTATTATTATTATTATTATTTTTTTTTTTTATTTTTTTTAATATATATTAAGGAGGTTGTTTTTCTGGCCAGACTGCCATGTAGGCCTGATTGGTGAATTGCTGCAGAGACTTTTCTGTGAAAGGTTTTCCACTCCTCAGACGAACAGCGGAGCTTTGACACAGTGACCATTGAGATTCTGGTCACCTCCCTGACTTCTCCTTCGATCGCTCAGCTTAGAACACAGGTGTCAAACTCCAGTCCTCAAGGGCCGGTGTCCTGCAGTTTTTAGATGTGCCACAGGTACAAAACACTGGAATGAAATGGCTTATTACCTCCTTCTTGTGTAGATAAGATCTCCAGAGCCTTGCTAATGACACAATTATTCTATTCGGGTGTGGAGCAGCAGAGACACTTCTAAAAGTTGCAGGACACTGGCCCTGGAAGACTGGAGTTTGAAACCCCTGGCTTATGCAGTTGGCCAGCTCTAGTAAGAGTCTTGGTGGTTCCTTTTACTAATGATGGAGGGCAAGGTACTGATGGGAACAACAGATTGTTTTCTGTATCCTTCCTCAGATTTCTTCCTTAAGACAATTCTGTCTTGAGAAACATCTCAAACCAATTAATTGCTTTGATTTCACACGTGGTATTTGTCTCTGACCAACACTGTCAACTGTTGGACATTATTTACTCAGGTGTGTGCCTTTCCAAATCAAATCCAATTTACCACAGGTGAACTCAATTTGAGCTGTAGAAACATCTCAAGGATGATTAGTGGAAACATGAATTTTTAACAAAAATTGGATTGCTGATTGAAAGTGGACTGCACATGTTTGAATTTGAAGTGGAGGTTTATACATTGGCTTTTATTAGGTTGAATTAAACCACACATAACTAATGGTTTATTCCTAAACTATAAGTTTCAAAATTCAGCAGTAGTCTTTGAAAAAAAAAGAGTCAGATTTAATGATCTTCAATCAATGTCAACCACACAGTATTTGAAGATTACTGTTCTTCTATTATACATTCTTTTACTTCTAACCTTTAACACAATTAACCAGTTTCTTCATAATATGAACTTTTCCCTGTGGTTTCCCATCACTTATGTGAACATTTCTGCTTGTTTCACCACTTGTGTGAGGTGTCTGGGTTCTGCTGCAGTGAGACGGAGCACAAGCACACAAAGTTGGCCACAGGCAGAGCTATCGATTTGTCTCGTCAAGGTTCAGGGATATAGATGAGTTACAAAACCACCATTAATTACAAATCACTTCTGCCATGAAAGTCAATTACAGCAAAAAGAAGCAAAAAAAAAGTCTGTATCAAACAAAGAAAAGTGATAGGACATGAACATTTGTCATCTGAAGGTGTCTTTGGCTTGGTGTGCCTGCTTATTTTGCCCTTGGTGTTTTCTTCGGCTTTTGGAAGTCTCATTTAATTCAATTTATTAGTTCCACAGGCATTCATCAATAAATAAATGTGTGGACAAATTACTGCAGATGCATTTTTCATATTCAATAAGCTTGTTCCATTGTCTTTTTACAGAGCATATAATCAATACATCAAAACACATGATGTATTATAGTCCATAATGGTGCATGCATTCAGCATGTGTTAAACCTTATGCTAATGTGCACATGAAACAGCAGGTCACAGTGACAGAGGCACAAGCAGGTGCAGGGTTTACAATGATCCGCAGGCCAGTTCACAGACACTCCCTGTCAGTGCCACTAGAGAGTACCTGCTGTCTCAGACAGGCTTTGGTGGAGAAATGTTTTGCATTAAAATTGCAAGCAGCCCTCTTTTCAACAGCACACAAAGACTCTGTGACACTGCTCTTTCTGCAAGGTAACATCCAATGTTTTCGCACCCAAAACTATGCACAGCCACTACCATTTTTTTTGTTTGCTTTCTTTTTAGAAGTCGCCTACCACATTCAGTTCTCATACCCTCTTGTCCTCCGTGTTTTTCTTTGCATCAGCCCATGTCTTTTCATACTCCTGGAAGGAAACTGTTGACTGTGATCAAGGTTTGCGTTGCACCTGTATGTAAGCAATCACAATTCATCTGTGAAGTCTGCTCTTCCTTTGTCTGACTGCCAGGCCTGGGCACACCGAGCTCAGGAGCACCTACTACTCTGTAAAGCTGATTTCAAATCCAGGCAATTCAGAGGAGATGTACTGCAGTGGAATGAAGTAAGCAGGCTAAACAGATCAACAGCTCCCGCTGTCTCTCTGGCTCGCACTGGCTGAGCCGTTGCTTGCGTTGCCTCTGTTTTATGGTGACAAGACACAGCGAGCTATGGCTTGAATACCAACAGGATAATTTCTTGACAGTCTCCCTTTATTGTTCTTCTATCACCCTGATAAGATGATTTTAGCTTTCCATGATGTTTTGTCTTGGCAGAGATGGCCTGGAAACTAAGCTCATTCTTTTTCCCTCATTTAGTCTTTGTGGCTCTCCTATTTTCCAAAGGCTCTGCTAACACTATGTGCATGGAAGAGTTCAAAACTATAATTACATGGAGATCTCATGCATAGGAGATATGTTGCCAGTCAAACCTATGCTTATCAACTAAGAAAAAAGTGTGATTATTATGGGTTAGTGCTGCCAGATATGGAAATAAATTATAATTCCAATGATTTGTCAAAACTTAAATCACTTGAAGAACAGTGAATTGTCTTGATTGACAATTTTTACCTAGACTGTTATATACAAAATATGCACAAATAAAATCAGTAAAGGGCTATACTTTGAAAATGTAACAAAAAAACTTAATCAAAATAAGTGAATTAAAAACAATGATTAGAACAAGAAAAATAATTTGCAACAACTAAAAATAAAGTTAATTTCAAACTACTGTAAAATGAACTTTTAAGACATCTAGACATTTCAGGCCCAATTTCACCTACTTTCATGATTCACGGAGAGGAACAAAGGTCTGGTGAGGTGAAGACTCCAGCAACACTTGAAATATTAAGGAATCAAGTCTCTTAGCAGAACAAAGCATTTCAACTTGTGACCGTCCTTGAGGTCAGTACAAAATACCCAAACAGTTTGCGTAACGTACAAAGTTAGAATCCTGTTGAAAATTTAATATAAACTACTCACAGATTCTCACATAACAAGCTACCTGATCAGCATTCAATTGGATTGTGCTTGGTGACTGGCTGATCCAGGACATATAGGGTCTGTGCTGAACCACTGCAAATTTAAAGGAGGAATCATCTCACACATCTAAATGGAGTTCATTTCCAAAATTGTAAGGTTTTCCGGACGGTGTGTCATTCACTTCCTGCCAATCCAATAGTACATTGGGGTGGGGGACTTAGTTCTATCACAATATTTTGTGATATTAATAAACGTGACAATAAGAACTACTTCAACAGCGTGTCACAGTACTCTGGCTCTCATTGGAGAAAATAGTTCAACTAAATTCTTATCATGATAAGAAATTTTAGCACAATAAATGATAAACATTAAATGCTCACCCCTTTTTGCGTCTTCATGTCTCACAAGCTGGATGCATTTTTACAGCCTTAATTATTAGGTGCTATTATTTATAAAATTTCTTTAACTTCTTTCAAGAAACATCAGTGATATTTTTTGCTTAAATCATTATAATATTCTCCACTAGCAGTC
This sequence comes from Alfaro cultratus, assembly GCA_903066825.1. Lineage (NCBI taxonomy): Eukaryota > Metazoa > Chordata > Actinopteri > Cyprinodontiformes > Poeciliidae > Alfaro > Alfaro cultratus. The sequence continues at coordinate 4,933 of CAEFZX010005136.1, read as the reverse complement.
AGATGTTGAATGCTAAAAGAAGATTAAATTGGATCAGGAAATGATAGTGCACAAGTTTACATCAAAACTACAGCCACGTTATGCTGCCAAAGTCCGATGTGGACCCTCAAATGAGGATTGTGCTGAATAAAAGATCATGGCAGTAGTAACTTGTAGTAGCCTGATAATGGGAAGAATTTGTTTAATAAACTGGCACAAAAGTCCATGAAATTAGTGTGGGTCACAAAACAAAAAGGCTCCCAGGAAAGCCACTTTAATAGGTCGGATTGAAATCTGGAGCCCACTTGGTAATAGTGCCAGACAGATTTCACATTGGGCTGCAGAATGGAATTGAGGGTAGATATTTTGGCACATCAGCACTCAGAACAAAGCTTACTGTATGTATCCAGGGAGCGTTCCCCCCTTGTGTCCCGTTGCAGGATTGAAAAAGGAGTTAATTGTTCTGATGACGGTGTCAGGCGGTTAAACTGATCACAACTAAACAGTCATCCCTTGTGGTGTTACCTCTTTGAGAAGGACACAGTGAACGAGGAAAGGTACTCTGTTTACATGACATCTGACAAGGTAAAGGACAATATTTGATTGCTTTTGCTCTGTCGAAATCACAAAATCAATAGTGCAGCACTGGTCATATACTCACAGACGTTCCTACTGAAATATAAAATCTCATCAACCTTAACCATGAAACACTTGAATTTCAGTAGAACCCACATGTCCAAATCCAAGTTAGTTAGGATCTACAGTACCGTGGTCCAGATCTTTGCTGTAGCAGGTGTGATGACAATGAGGCCTTTCCGTCTGCTTCTTATAGATCCTTATTTGGCCACCCTGAATAAGGTTTCAGAGCTGAGGATGACCATTGACCCTTGACTCCTTCTCGTTACAGCGTGTGAGGAGGGTAAGCAAATTACTTATGTAAAGTATCAAGAGCTATCCTCTTGTTTCTTTCTGGCTAGGCATGCCATAATACTGAGATGGAAGAGTATACTCCTGCCCATCCATCCATATTCATTGACCTGCAGACGTTGTGTCTGGTCTCAGTCTTTAATAGATTTACTGTTCCATTCAGAATCACAGTGACAAGTTCAGGGTTTGGGATTCTTCCCTGACATACAATTGTGCCTAAAATATTTTAATTCTCACAGCAAATTAAGTTTATTGACAAAATCAAATAGGAGTAATTTAGTTCAGGAAAACAAATATTACAAGTGCCTTCTTCTATTTCAACACAAAATGCCACTCTTCTTTTCTACTACAATTGCAATATTATGTAATCTTGTCATGACAAGCCTCCTGAGTACTTGGTAGAGCACCTGTTTGAAATTCTGAGATGTTGCAAATGTGATTCCTAGCTAGACATTGGCTTCTAGCAGCATTTCTTGAAAATCTAGCTCACTCATCATTAGCAAAAACTTTCACTGCCCTAATTTGTGCGTTTGTCACTACAACTGCTTTTTAAAACTCCTGCTACAGTTTTTCAAGATAGTCAGTTAGTTGACTATGATGACCAATCTAGCATTTAATAGAACTCTTTTTGAAATCAAAGCCTTGGTTATTTCAGGTAGAGTCTTGTCATTGGCATGATCCCATGCCATGCAAGCTTCTTCCCTGATGGCATTATATTGACTCCCAGATTTTCTGAATACTTCATTAGGTTTGTTTATCATGCCAACCACATTCTACAGGTTTGCATTACCACAGCAGGCGAAGCACTCCCAGAGCCTCACTGAGCCTTCACCATGCTTTATAACACATAACTGATCACATTGTAGTTAATTCTTCTTCCTCCAAACATAAAAGCTGATCCATGGACCAAAAAGGTTCCAATGCAAATTTAAATAGGCATTTATGGTTTACAGCGCAATTTGGTAATAAGTTGGATCTTTGTTTTAAATAAGAGAGAATACCACAGTGAAACTCAGAAGTTGTCCATACAGCCTTATAATTTTTTAAGCTGACATGTATGTGATGATTCCCAGGACTAACTTCGTTTGAAAAGAAAGAGTTAGTCTAGATTTTATCTAGCATTCACAACTGCTGAGTTTTTTGGCACATATTTATTCTATTCTTATTTACTTTAACAATTTGTTGCTGTAAACCACAAACATTCTCTCTGTCATACACCTCAGCAGCTTTTCAGGTTCTGTGATCTCAAAATTGCAAAGATGGGACTTTGCTAAATGTCAAACTTACGTCAAAGAAATTCTTAAACTATTTTTTTGTGAAGCTGCCAAACAATCCACACACATTATTGATGTATAAATCCCAAGAACTATACAGCCATGATTCTTTCATTCATCAAAGCCTCCATCCATATTTAGCACACAAAGAGCATGGTAGACAGCCTTCTTACTACATATCGGGCCAGCTGATGAGCCCTATTGTCTCATGCAGCCAGTTGGAGTCTCAGTGTTTGATGCCAAATCATACTTTATGAAGTTAGGCAAAGCCAGCCTTAGAGCTATTGTATGCATGCACAGATGACCCCTCCTCATCCTTAGAGATTATTAGTTTTAGGAAAATAGAATTACATAATCTTGTTTCATTTAAAGACATTTAAGTAAGGCATTTTGGGAAGTTTGTGAGAAAACAAAAAGCTTAGAGGGAGAAATCCTCTTAATGGGGGAATTGTAAAATGATCTGTTTCAAATAGAAAATCATTTGTATTCATGATCTCTACTTACAAAAATATTTATTTCTCCAAAAGCCTTAGAGATCAAAAGAAATAAGGTACTAGAGTGTACAAAAATAATTTTTCAACCAATTTTGTGCCAATTTATCTCATTTTTTGAGAAGTAACATACAGTAATACTTCATGAGAATGAGAGGTGGCAGTGGCACATAGTCCTGAAGGTCTTTTTTATATAATTAGTCTTATATGTGTAATATACTTTGGGTCTTGTCAAGCATTTTTCATGAAGGAGCGACATGGACACCAAAGTGGATGTTTCTACCTGATACATGTGCTGTTAGGTATCAGAAACTTCAGAAACTTCTCCAAGAATTAGTCTGCCTGGAACCAGCATCAACACCTAATACAGCCATTATCAAACATGTGTATGGTTCTCCAGAGGTGCAAAAGTGCCCATCTCCAGGGGTAAACAGGTAAAAGGCATGGCACATCTTGGCAACACAGAGACAGACAGGACAAACAACAGTCACACCCATCATTGGCTTCTTCCCGTTGTCCAAAAACATGACAGAGTACCCAGAGAGAACTTACACATGCACAGGGAGAACTTGCAAACTCCATGCAGATATACCCTGGGATTCGAACCAAGGACCTTCTTGCTGCAAGGCAACAGTGCTACCAACTGTGGTCAACACCTAATGTACCTCAATATTACAATACATTTTGTGTTTTGCAAAAATCTATGTTGTCTTTCTCCTTCATTTTCTAAAACAAGAAGATATTATGTGCATATCTTGCACAGTAAAGATTGCAGCAGAAGGGATTGTAGGATTTTGATTCATGTGTAATAAGGTAATTAGGACACAAGCAACTTCCAAATTATCAACAAACTTCACCTATGACCACTTTTTAGATGTAACAGCTACGCATTTCCTTCATCTGTGCAGTTAAAAAAACCTAAGAACAGAATTGTGTTGTGTGCAACATTACTTCTGCATATCCCTGCCTGGACTCCCTTGCTGCTTTCTCCTTTTGTACCAGTGACCTTCTGGTGGCACGTTTATATATGTTCATTATGGTTATGACCATAGGGCATATAACTACACACAATATCAAGTTCAAAAGCAAGAATTGGATTCACAAGTTTTACAAAACTTAACATGTCAAATAACAAAAACAAATAAAAAAAACCATATCTAATAACAACTGAATGTTGTTTTCAGGTTAGGCTAGATTAAGTCTAATATAACTGATACTGGAAGGTATGCAGGGTAAACTTAAAACATTCAGACCAATAAAAGTTTCCATAAAGAGGAGGACTTCTATGTACAAAGTTTTTCCTCCTCTAGACAAATTTACACCACAGAAAATGATAATATTCAACACAGGTAAGGCTTGTACATTTCAATCCAAGGGAAATATCTTGTTGAGACAATCATTCCCCTCATCTCAAAAACAATATTTAAAGTTAGATAATGTTTTTAACATTATATTGATTATGTTTATGACATGCTGCATGGTGTTTTTGCATCCCTACAAAAAAGCTGCTGAATAAGATATTCTGAGCATTAGATTAATGAGCATGCATGCTTAGAAGAACTTGATATGGTTACATTTTCCAATAAAATTTCAAAGATAAAACTGTCCTATAGCATCAAGCCCAGGTGAGATCGTCTAATGGTGAGGCTTATGTGGGAACATTTACAGATGTTACCATCTGCTGTTTTTGTTTGCCTTCTGTGGAATAAGGATAGAAAACTGTGCAATCTGTTGAATGTGAACATGCTGCTGTAAGACAATTCCTCAGATTGTACTTTTCCTGTTTGCATGTGAACATAAAACGTTTTCAAGCAGATGGCAAGAATATTTCAGGGATATGAAGAAATTTGACATCAAATGTACTGGATGTATAGTATTTTATATGTGATCCAAAGGTAAATGTGTTTTCTTGATGCTATGATCATTTTGAGGTGTTTTGTGTAGAAATGAGACCACCAATCAACCCCTTTAGAGATAAAGCAACTGGAATAAGAATATTTAGAATATGTTCACCATTCCTTTTATCTTGATTCATCCACAATAATTTACCAAAAGATGCTGGCATGCACTAGCTGACAACTTTTAATTAATGTTGAGATGAAACTGGTTTTCCCCACTTTTGTGGATTATTATTTTTTTTTTTCCTCCAAAATTTTTCAAGATAGAGTAGACCTGTATATAGCCCACTGCTCTGATTTGACCAGTGGAATAGCAGTAAACTTTCACATTTTGGTAAAAAAAGAAAGAAAAGCAATAAAGAGA
>CAEFZX010005134.1:0-18278 GCA_903066825.1 Alfaro cultratus | reverse complement strand
AAAGGTAACTTTATTTATTGTTACTGTTAAACTAAAATCTCCAGCATGGGGAAGTGGGATGACCTCGGATTTTCTTGACAATAGTCAGCTACAGGGTGATCAAATAAGGTCTACCAATGTAATAATTAGAAGAACGATTATGTAAGTACAATCTAATACCAAGAAAATCTCAAAAAGTCTAGTCTTTTTTGTCTTTTTTTAAGTGGTAAAGATCACAGTGATCTTTACCACTTAAAATATCTTCACAAACTGAAGATATTTGTAGTGCGAACCCCCCCCCCCAAAAATGACCTGAAGTCATGGTATAATGTCAAGCATGGTGGAGAAGGCACCATATTATGGGGATGCGCTGTTTATCACATGCCAGGAATTAAGGATCAATTTGAATCCAGTAAAATACTTGAAAAGGTTATGGCCTTATGTTGTTAAAGAGATGGGCTGCAAAATGGCTGATTGAACAAGACAATGACTCAAAAAACCATTAGTCAGCCGCATTGTGGTTCCAGACCAACAACATAAATAATGTGGAGCAGCCAGGCTAAACCCCGAATCTTAATGTAATCGATAACATCAAAATACTACTTCAGAGACACAATCAAGAATTGTGGAGGAAATATGAAATGTCAAATGGCAATTGGCTGAAAGAACTAGCACTAGACTTCATGCAACTTCAAAATTTTTAAGCACATTTTTATCTATACACTAAATGTATGACTTTGTAAAGAAAATATAGCCATATTTTTAGCAATATTCAATTCCCCCCTCACTTTTTCTAAACATTTTGATTTGGTTATGAATGATAAATGTTACCAAAGCATTTTGGTGTATGAAAATGAATGTTGCTATATCTCACATTTTTAAACACACTGCTATTATTTTGAACACAACTTTATTGTAGTGTACCGTATTGATAAGCTGAACATTACAGAGGTTTGGAGGTGACATTGAAAGTCTGTTCTTACAATGTGAATGTACAAGACATATACCGTCAACACAGCTGTCAAACTCCTGCCGTATACTCCACGCACAATACTTTCAAAGTTGGGAATATACATAGGGGATGCCAACTGACAATGCGGAAGAATAATGTAAGTCAAAACTGAGATCAAAAACAAGCCTGAATGCATCGTAACTAAACGTCAAATATCAGAAAAGTCTCTGGGTTGGAATGTCAAAAGTCTTTGGCTGACTGTGTGCGTGTGGGAGTGTGATTCAGGCACAAGCACATCAAGATGTCACTTCATAACCTCTGGCTCAGGAGGCTCCTGTCATCTTCACATTTCAGAGATCCTCTGCCTGCCCCGCCAGACATGCTAAATATAGAATGGGGACAGAATTTCTGTTCGGAGCCACTGCTCTCTTTATCTACATGTAACGCTAGCTTACGTGTTTATGCGCACGGCCATCTTCCCACTGTTATTCAATTATGCATGCAAACATACACCGATCAGAATCAAGTGGTGCTAAGACCCTTATTGCACTCCGAGTGTAAAGGTTTCGATCTCTTTTAAGAGGTGCTCACGCTTCCCAATTACATTTCTGTCTGGGGCCTCAGACTATGATATTGTGCCCCGGATAGTCGCTTTAAAATTCCTTCATTCTGCCCAGCGGAACAATCAATCACTCGTCTTTACCTGGCCAAATCTCCAAATACACAGCTCTGTAAGAGAGAGAAAGAGTTACTTTATTTGACCTTGTTCTGTTTCTTACTTCGTCTGGGCAGAGTTACCGAAGGGAGCAGAAGAACTCTCTGTGGCAATTAATTGTGCTACTTATCTGTAATGTGAACACTGGATATTACATCTCCACCAGATATTAATTTAAGGATGTCTGAGGATGGGCAAAGCCAAAGCTAAATATAAAGAAAAGGCAGTATTAAACAATATTGATTCTTTTGTAATGTGATAACCACATTTTTAGCTCTTTTTTTTAAACTTAGTCATTGTTCTCATTTGGCGAAGCTTTTGGAAGACTTTTCCTTTTTGTGATTTTGTTGGGGAGCACAATCAGGCAAATTATAGTAATTAGCTAAATAAAATTTACAACATTCAATCTGAAAAGTATACAGGGAGGAGGAAAAAAGCCTCACCGTGGCAACAACAGCTCTATTAATACTCAAGGCACATGCGTGTGGTTATTTTAAGAAAGCAGGAATTCTATTATTAGCTACAAAAATGCAACTCCAGTATAATTTAATAAGTAATGTTGGGACTTTACTTGAAAATACTGTCTGTAAATTCAGGTTATTTTGAAACAAGTCAATACATGATTTTGGGTTTATGAAAAATAGAGCCAGATTTGAGTCATATTCTTAAATAACCCCATGTTTTCTTCTTGTTTGTTTCCTCAAGCAGAGTAAATATTCAAAAGGTTAGAAATGTAGTTTCTAAGCATTCGTAATGAGTCTGGACTATAATGTTGACCAGTTTCTGTTATGTAGTTTTAATGACTGGACAACCAAACAGACTAAATAAAAAAATGATTTAGCCTTGAGGTAGCTAGTGTCTGTCTGTTTCTCAGTCATGTTTTCTTTTTACACAGTGCAACAAAAATAATGTCATTCAAATGGTTGGAAAGTTGTAAAAATTTTCAAAATAAACATGTAAAGAAAAATGAAGGTCTGATATTTAAATTACATAAAACTCTATTTTTTTTCCTTCCTACTTATTCTTGTAGTAGATTTGTTTCTTCATTCCAAAGGAAAAAAAAAGAATTTGCCACTGACAAGACTTCTGACTTTGAGTTCATCAAGTCAGTCTATTGGAATATAAAATGCTCCATCCACCACAGGCAGAAACAGGAAAATACACATCCTTGTTCTTTTGCTCTGGGTCAGGCAGCTACTCCCATCATCAGAACTGTACCCATCTTATCTCTGCGTCCTCTGCTCTAATGTCGCTAACAAACTCAGCAGTTTCTGTCAGAGACGAATTCTGCAGCTTTGCAGGTAGAAGTTATAATTAGAATTGGTCCAACAGGTAATGTTTGGAGGCTGGCAAACATTAATGGCCAGGCTGTTTTGTAACTAGCTCTGCATGGATGTTACTAAGTGTCACACCCTTACCACGGCACCTGCACACTTGCATAGAACCTCAACTACTCAAAGGAAGATTTGGAATTTAAAGCTCAAATCTAAACATGTCACACAAGTAGTAGACTAATTCAAATAATTGGACCACGAAGCCTATGTGGAAAGCCAAAAGTGACACAAATTAATAAATCAAGTCGTCCAAAAGTTAATACAAGGGAACATTTTTCTAAAATTGAAGTTACTGCATATGCGTAAAATAGATTAACAATAAGTTAGTGACAGCTGGAGATAGGCACCAGTGCACCTCCTGACCCCAATGGATAAGGGTGTAAAGAAAATGGATGGATGAATGGATGGAATAAATTATTAGTAATTATTTCATATGTAGCTTTAATTTAAGGTCACTTCCTGTAGCACATCATGAAGTTTTTTTTTTTTTTTTCTCTCAGCCTTAGTTATCAAAATGTTCTTAAGCATGGGTTAAAATTTATTTAATCAGACACAGAAACTGTCAGGTTCTGTGTTTTCCTGTGTTTAGTTTCAAGTTTTCCTGTGTATTTATTTCTAGTTCTGTGTCTCTGTGCTCTCCGTGTTGTCCNCTCGTTCCCTTGATTGATCCCTGTGTATTTAGTCCCACCTGTGTCCTGTGTTCCTCGTCGGGTCCTCGTCTGAGTTCGTCTGGTGTTAGTCTGTCTAGGCCACTCGTTTGCCGTGTTGCTACCTGCATTAGCCTCTGTGTTCCTGCTCAGCAGTGCTGCCACGGTTGTGGACTGTTTTTTCCCCTGTCACCATTAAATCCTTCATTTTTGCAATAACCTGGGTCTCCTGCCTCTACCTCACCACCTCAACACCACCATTTCATGACAGAAACAGTTTAAATGGGTGATGTAATGTAAATTACTGCCATATAGTCCCAAAGGACAATCAAATAACCCTGTTACAATTTGTTATAGTAAAAATGCTATATATAAAATATAACCGAACAGAAATTTGACTTTACAATTTGATGTCTTGAAATTGGCATCTGTCTCTTCATGAACATCAATCATTCACAATTCACCATGCCAGTAGTTTGTATAATCAGCTCAACAGACATGCAATTCCACCAGGTGTGCTAATTGCTATACTGATGGAAGGAGTCCCGGGGGAGGGGAGCTCTGCGAGGCGGAAGCTGGACTGGGGACTACAGCTCCAAGGGAAAGGTTTGCAGAAATAGGCGGCGCTTTGTATGAGCAACCTCCAACTGGCTGCCACAGGACATTCAATGATAAATAATCTTCTTTAAATAGTTCCATAATGTAGTTTTGCACAGGAAGCAAGATAGTAATAAAAAAACCTGCATTTTCCATACCATAAACAAATATATGTGAATATACATTCTTATGATGCTTGTTTTAACATTAAAAGTGCCTTTAGAGCAGGTTTTATTTATTTATTTAGCCCACATTTCTGCATTAAACTGTTTTGCTTTGATCTGAGCTAATATTCTACATTCTACTCTAATCATTGTGATTAACAGAAAGCCTTAAAAACATCAGTCTTTATGCAATGTAAATTGCTTAAAGACCTTCACTTAGTGAATTGAGTTGCTCAAATAAATGAACTTGTCAACAATATTCAAATCTACTGAATATGGCTGTATTTGATTTTTTTTTAGTTTTTTTATTTCCCAATTATGAACCATCTATCTAATGAACAACTGTAAAGATTTAAATTTAACGTTATGGATTGGACAACAAGGGGAAGGGAAGAACAGGTGGGAGGAGAAAAGAGAAAATAAAACGCAAAATATTTCATGTCATCGAATGGTGAATATAACATTAATTTCTGTTAATACAGAATTTTGTGGGTGGGGGCCCATCTGAAATGAGTTTTTCTGAGCCCAGACAAGGCAGTCAGTTGGCCTGCTGGCAGTAATTGAACACAAACTACTTTGACGACAAAAATCCTGGTGTTTTAATACTGTGAAATCATGTGCCAAAAGACTTTGTTGTCCTACTGCTGGCTTATGTCACTGTTACAAAACATACATCTATGCATTTACTATTATTAGATCACGAAAGACAAAAAGCGAAAAGCAGACGACATGCAAAATAGAGTCAGAACAGGTGAGCATCTAAACATTTGCAGGTCAGCATACATCTATGTCTGCATAATGTGTGCATTGTTCAGTGTTTTATAACTCTGGCCCAGGGCCATACAGTGGATGTGAAGCTTTGCTATATATATTGGTATTGTACACACAAACAATACATCTAATTATCTTCACAGGGACTTTACTTTGACTTTACTTTGACTTTCATTTGTTTTCATTAATTTCTATAGCTTAACCCTGACCATCACCCTAATTCTAACCATTATCAGTACATACATAACTCTAAACCTAACCTAAACTCAATTCAATTCATACCTTAGTCCTAAGCCTAACCCTATAACAGAACTTCTCCTTATGGGGCCTGGACTTTGGGCCCCATAAGGAGAAGTGAGCCCTCACAAAGCAGCTGGGAAGGGAAAAATGGGCCTTACAAGGTGAGAAAGGCTAAAACACACAGGCACAACCAGAAACTGCAACTAAAGAGAACAACTTTTTACAATCCTTAGCTAAAAACGTGTTGTGTTCAGCCTCTCCACTCTATTATTTTTAGCAAATAGAACAAAACCTTAAAGTCAAACTCCAAAGGATGAGAATAGGTGAAAAGCTGCTGCTGTGAACCCCTTCACTCTCAACCACGACACAAGGAGCTCAAAACTTTTTTTTTATGTCAGCCACTCTTATTCAAAGACTATTCCACCCAGCGCGGGGGAATTGGGAGTTTTTCCTCTCGGTTTCACTGCAGGTATTAGAGCAACAGTGAGGAGGGCTGTGTGACGCCACTTACTGGAAGTCATTTTAAAACTCTGGCTCGCACTGCAACAGAAACTTGCAGTCAGTGGACTGTTCGACAGTGGAATTGAACATTCGTCATTTAGTTGGAAACCTGAAAATGCCTCTGGACCATTCTACAGCAGAACTTAGTATCAGCACAAGAAACATTACACTTCCTTTAATTTCTTGACATGCAATGTAAATAGCAGCTGGTGGTTTATTACCATGAAAATTAGAAGTCTTAATTAAATATTTGATAAGTAATTTGGCCATTTGCAGAGTTATAACCCTGACAGCTATGACTATGTAAAATAGGTAGGAAGTACATGGATATATCTGTTTACATTAGTTCTGAATATCCCTAATGGGATTTTTATTACTCACAACAGGCCTTCCTCTGAAGAACATGTGTCAATACATGCAGGGTGTATAATACTGGGGAGCAGACTTGAAAGGAGGGGTCCAGCAAACTTTTATCCCTTTAATTTTTGCGTCATCTAAATAGATCCTCTTAAGAGAAGAGCAACAAATATGCACTGAAAATTAAAGCTGACCTCTGCTTTTTCTCCATGTTTTCCAACAAATATGACAAGCAGCTTCTCTTGAAACCTAACGTGCCATTGCCTACTATAAGGCAATATATTCTGACATCATTCCGAAATGAAGCAGTCAGATGTGCTGTTGTGACGCCTCAGACAATAAAAGATTGGAATAAAAATATGTACTCAGTCAATCCACTTAGACTGCATTAGAGAGAATTGTGACAGGAAGGCGCTCCTTTCTAATTAGCTTAACGTCTGATCGCTTAAAGAAACACAAAGTGACTTACCGAGCAACAAAGAGCGCAAGATCGCAGACATCACGGCTGGAAATCCCAAATGCAACGGAGCAGGAAACAATGCGCTCAGACCGCCTTCGGATTCATTCGGCTGACCTAAGCGCAAGCACGGCGAGGCGGCACCATCAGCGAGCTGAGCAGCAAAATCACAGAGAAATAAATCTTCATTGAGCGTCTCAGTCCAAGGACGTAGTAGTATGTTGCACACGCCTGACGCATCTAAGCCTCCCAAGGAGAGGAAGGGGTAGATAAAGAGGAGGAAACGTGGCTCTTTCTCTTCATTGTCATATACATCGCAGGCTATCCGCGGCGTCCAAACATCAAAGTTGCCCACCGGCTGTGTGGTTCTGGCGTGGGACGCGTTTGTCTCGGGCTCCCCTCTGTCTCCTCCTCGGGCAGCCTCTCCTCATCTCCTCCTGCGCTACACAAAGCACCCAAAGAGGAGGAGATGGGCGAATAGGTGGCTGCTGAGGGGATGCTGAAGGATGGAGACCTCTAGAGTCTGAAGTTCTCTTACGCAGCCAGAGCATCCTGCAACACACACTGAAAGGCTTTATGGGAGGGTGTGAGTAGTTGTTTTATGCCTGCTTTAAATAAATTAAATGCTTGAAAATAAATGTAATTTGATTCTATTCGTGGTTTGATTTATAAGTACAAAATCATGCCATAGTCATGCAGCAAGAATGATTTGTTTACCAGTATGAGAAATTACCACTATGACTGACAAGTTGATTTATGTGGCCACTGTTATGGTAAATAAATAATCCTTCCCAATATGATCTGGATATGGGTAAATATGTGTGTATTGTCATGGGACCAAAACTATTTATTTTATGTCATAGAACATAGCAACTTGAAGACATTTATTGTAGATTTTGTTTTCTGGATTCAGGGGATATTCAAGCATCATGAACACGAATGTCTTATGAATTTTGTGGTTTTCAGGTAGTTATTTGTGCCCTTCTTTTTTCTACTCTAGATTATTAATATAACAAACACTTTCAGTCATTTCAAAAACAAGAATAGGGCGAACACAGTTTTAGATCGGATCAGAATCATACATAAAGGCATGAGTAGCTATTTTCTATATGTATACACTCCACTTATATTTTAAATTTCTATGTTACACCTCAACCAGACACATATTGTAGTCATCAATACACTTTAGACATCTTTAGGCATAACTCTGACTAATCTTGGCAGGATTCATTTAAACTGGTTAGTTTTCTGGCATGGATCCAGCTTTTAAACACAGTTCATACATTTTTAATAGGCTTGAAGGGCTTTGGGAAACCCATTGCAGAAACCACAGCAGAAGCTTAAGTTGGCCTGCAATTACAGAATCCAAAACCACTTTTAGAAGGATGTTTATTACAGGGAAGATTTGAAGAGGTGTTTTTTTGGTGAGGATTTTTTTTTGTTTTGTTTTTTGCTCCTGGACTGTTTCTAGAAGCAGGAGATACCCAAATGGAAGAACAAAAACATGCAAAAAATACATTTTGCATAATAGCAGACCTTTAATGAATAGATTTTATAAAAACACTTTGCAGGAACTTTTTTTATTTGATCATGGAGAGGTGTTTTTGTCGAATCATCATGTATCTAACCATTGCACAAATATCTGATTATAAAATTATAATTGTTGCCCCACCTCAATCCTGGCCAAACGGATCAGATGTAAGCAAACTTTTGGCACATGCGTCATGCTTTGTTTGTTGTTTTTGCTTCTTTTTTTTTTTTTATGAATGAGTTACAATGTGGTATACAGGCCATTCAGTGTTAGCTTGTGCTAAATGACACATCATTTAGCAAGCCAAAGCATCATTTACACAATGACATGTCATTTAGCAAGCACAAGACATCATGTACAAAACATTATGTACTTAGATTGCCATCATCTGTAATATTTTTGTTTTTTTTCATGATTGAGTTACAACGTGGTATACAGACCTGGCATAGTTGCTGTAATATTTTGGGACATTATATATATTGGGACATTTCTAGAGATTATGGGGTGTTTATAAAGAGCTTTTTAGAAAGAACAAATAAGATTGTTTCAGAACATCTTTCCTTTCAACTTATTTTAATTTTCAGAAGATACAATGGAGGTGAAAACAAATTCCAGGAGTGAGGACATGGCTTTGTGCAAACTAAATAACCTTTCCAGTGTTTTTTTTTTTTTTTCTTTCTTTCTTTGCTACTCACCAAAAGTAAAAATTGAAACCTGGTTTCACAGAATTGCAACCAGTCAGCATGATGTTTTCGACAGCACTGTATGGTGGCTGTGCTGAAACAAACAATCTCAGTAGTGAGTCGACTTGATTCTTTGCTATAGTGGGCACACAGCTCTCTTTGTATTGTTTCAGATTTTCTCATTGAAATGACAATAGAATGAAACCATAGTCAAACTGGGAGTTGTGGACAGCAATACTGCATGGCATTTGTGAGTCTGTACTTGAGTGGCAATGGTAGTTTGTTTGTAGAGCACTTTTAGCCCCAAGCTGCTTTATAGTAAAATGAAGGAAACTAAATCCAGAAAAAATATTTATTTCAATAACACAAGCATGATAAATAACATTCCAGAACAACAAAAATACTACTTAGATTTAAGTCTTAAAACAACGCAACAAAGTGCTATGTTTAACTCCAATGTTCACTTACAGTGCAGGCCAAAATTTCTGGCACCCGTTGTAAGATGTATAAAAGCTTAGAAACAAGCACATATTGTGTCATTATAGTATCATAATGTTATACTGAATAATTCAGAAAAAAAAATAAAAATCTGCATTTTAGTGGTGAACCAATTATATTTCATGAAAATATAATTGGTTTTGGCAAAATCACTAGTGCCACTACTGTTAGAACATTTATTTCATTTATACAAATAAAATAAACTGAAGTTTTACTGCAGTAAAAAAAAAATCAGGGTCATTCTGTCATAAAAAAAAAAGCCATGTAGATTTGGATTGTTTTTCTCCCTTTGTAATAAAAGCCTTCAATTAACAACTGCATTTTGAATTTTTTTGTGTTGCCTTTGCCTAATATTTAAATAGCAATCATGTTCTGGAACACTTCAGTGTGACAAACATGCAAAAATAATAGGACATTAGGAAGGGGGTAGGGGGATTCAACACTTTTTCACACCTCTGCAGGGCAACATGAAGTCTTTGAATTTCCAGAAAATTTTTAATAAAAATCAAGGAAATATTATCAGTAAATAAGTAATTCCTTTGTCCCAACCTAAACAATCAACCTCCTTCCCTGGCTATCTGAGTCCCCAGATTGTAATCCCCTATAAAGGCCTATGAGGTCAGATGAAGAAAACAGGAAAAAAGAGAAGAATTTTAATTATCTATGTTTTCAAAATTCTAATTAATGAAGTAAAATTTAAGGTGAAATTAAGATATTTCAGTTGTATGTATTTTATAAGTGTTCATTGGGCTACTTATAATTGTTCCATCAGTGATTTAGTTTTAATTGAATAGTATTTGTGTTTGCACGAGACAAAACTTCTAAAAGTTGATAAATTTTCAGTAAATGTGAACAGTGTGACCAAGGTGTTTTGTTATTCCTAAAAATATTTTTTGTGCAATATGCTGGTAAAAACCCACTTGAACTGAATCATATGTTGAGTTCAAAACGTCATATTTCTGTTCTATTTATATTTTGTAAGCTACAATGATTCACGACTGTGATCAAAGCCGGTTCAAAATCTGTTTAGATCCAGAAGGCATGTTCGTATTTGCTTAATATCTTTTTTAAATTTGTCCGCAAGCTTCTCAATCTTGGGATTATTCAATCAATCTTTTCAAACCTTCCACACTGCATTTATCTCTTGAGAGGATTTTTGGTGGGATGTTTTACAAGAGCAGCGTGGTCCAAGTTGGGTAAACAAACAGCGAAATGAGAAGTACGGCTGTGCTCTGACGGCTGCTCTCGGGCCTGGAGACAAATTAATCCTCCACTCTTCTCTGTCTCAACAATCAACAGAAATAACAGAAGGATTTTAACTCGCCTGTGGCTAGTCTGCTTTCTCGCATTCTCTTTCAGCCCTCAAGTGGCCCACTCTTCAGTATTAGCCTTGCTCTTCCCCTTTACATTCAATAACTAGATACCTTATATAAAAAAATAAATAAATAAATAAATAAATAAACCATTCACAAGCTGACATGCACACATACTCGGTCCTCTCATGATCGGCTGTAACACAGTAGCAAACGGACTCATGCATATTGACACAAACAACCGATGATAGGCAGAGAGTGCAACAAATAAACATAATTCTGGATGTTGCAAGAAGCAGCAATGCTCAGTGAATGACATACTATTGGTCTTGTGTGGCTTGGTATTTTGTTTGTAATTCCATTCTGTTCCTTTTCACTTTCCTCATCCTGTCTGTCTTTATATTTTTTCAGCAGAATGTAAAAGGTCACCGTCTCATTGCAACTCTCCTCCGTGGAGGTTGGTATTCACAGAACTGAGCTGTAGAACAGAGGAGTGAAGTGCACAAGGGAAAAGCAGCTGTGAAAGAACCACTAGTGGCAGAGATTCAAAGACATGCTTCCCTCTTCCTGTCATGACAGTTGCATTGTAATTTGAGACGTAAAAATGCCATAGTACATAACCAACTACTGGCCACTTTATTAGGTACAGCTAGTGACTCAGCCAATTACATAGCAGCAGTTTATTGCATTTGGACGTCTAGCTAATGTTCAAACTAAGCATCAGAATGGAGAGGAAAAGGGGATTTAACCATGACCATGAAAATGGTGTGGCTCTTGGTTCCAAAAAGTAACACGGAAACTTGTGACTTTTCAAACACAACCATCTCTGAGGTTTACAGAGAATGGTCCAAGCCCACTTTTCTACACAGATCTGAAGTTAGATTAAACACTTCACAGCACTGAGGGTTTTAGACTTGGTCTATTACCTATTTAGTGGATAACAGGACTTTAAGCCCAGATGCATTTTTGACTGTAATGACTGCATTATAGTTCACTTGTCTTGCAGACATTGTAGATGGGGCCACAGGAGGCAACCTGTCTGCATTTGGTGGTTTGGCCTTGGTGCATGATATAGCACCCTAATGCAGATGGCCTCACAGATGGTTGATATTTATACCACAGGGCCTTGAAAAGTCACCAGTGTGGAAACTGCTCTTTCCCCCCCTATTAGTTTCACTTCACTGAGAGCAAAGCAGTATCAACACAGTTACTTTGCAGTGGACTGAAAAACCTGTTTTAAACAGTGAAAATCATTACTAAAGCTAAACTGAAAGTACATCATTGTGTTTTAAAAAATATCCTTTGCTTCTTCAGGACTTGAAGACAGTAATAATGTATCAGAGCTCTGCCACCTCTTTTGTGCATGAAAATGTAATCCTCCAAAGTGCAGTTGCATATGATTTAAAAGAAAGAAATCTGCCGCGACACGGCTTGCATTTTAGCTGGCGACACATTTGACTTGTCTACTGTAGGTGGATTTGAAATCTAAATTAGAGAAACTAGTTGCACCTCAAACCTTAGGACAGAGACAAATTGCTTCACAGAGATGGTTTGTTCTTTTCTGAGCATTTGTAACTCCCTCATCATGACATCACAGAGATGTGTTACGTTTTTTTGTTGAAGCACAAACAACACCCTGCAAACACACAAGTGTGCTGAAATGTCTCGACTTGAGGGAATATAAGAGGCGGGTAGTTAAAAGGATTCTTGGTAACAATGTGGATGAGAAGAAAAAAAAAAATCTCTTGTTTAGGCGTCTCTATTTTTAGCAACCAATGTGATGCTGTTCCTTTAGTGCTTCACGCCTCACAGATCCTTTATAATTTAATGAGGGAGATGACAGCCTGCTGAGATATATGGAGAACGTCTCAAGGCGGCGCTGGTCAGCTTATTGATCCCTGTATGGGTCAGTAAGGGCGTATCCTGTCTATGCTCTCTGACTCTGCCACAAGAACAAATTGTCACCCTCTTTTTAAGTCAGTAAAATAAATTATTCTTTTATTCTCTTTTCAAAGAACTCTCTGGTTAGAGAAGACAGAAAAAGTAGAGTATACATAAAAAGAATTATTCTCCAGCAGTTTGCTAGTATATTTATGTGCAGACACAGCCATTTGCCTACATTTTCTTTGTTTGTTTTTTTCTTCTCATTTTGCTGTGTTCAATACATTTCCATTCTGTTGCTCTAAGGCAATGGGTATCTAGAAACCAGCCAATGAAAGCATGAGAACAACAAAACCGCAACAACTTCCTCACATCTCTATCTCCTCCCTCCTCTCTATCTGCATGTATCTGCTGCACACACATAAAAAGGCTCCATTAGCAAAATGGATTCTCTTGCTTGAATAATGAAAATGTAACACTCCCTATAAGGCTTTGAATGTGTATGTGCTGCTGTTCTGCTGGGAAATGTGGTGTATCAGGTTAAGGTGTTCTTACACATGTCTGTCCTTGGTGACTTACTGTAACATAACTTTTTAGATACAGCTGAGTTATATGGATATTTCCCTGAATTGGTATTTTTAATTTATTAAACAATTTAAGAAACTTCTACCAGACATTCCGATTGGCGCACCATTCTCTCAATGGAGAAGACAAAGTCTAAGGATTCTGGGGAAGGCAAATCTACAACCATGGCAAAAGTCACAGACATATGGAAAAAGCCTCCGAGTAGCCTGGTTTCAGGAGAGGATTATATTTATTTCAAGATGCCAAAGGCTCTAGAAATTGTGGGCACTCTGTATCCCTCAAAGCGTTGTGTATCACAAAGTATTCAAGTCATCACCCTTCATCATGTAACCTGCAGAAACCCCTACTTTTGTCCATAATATTTCTAAATGACAAACCTTTTAAAGGAAATGATTGCATGGATTCTTAATTTATGGTTTGTCTTTAGAAAACACAGTTTAGTCACTATAATAGTGGAAAAGCTTATTTCATACCACTTTTTATTCTTTGCCAGAGCCCAACAGGCTCAAAATGTGATATTCTGCCTCAATTTATGGAAATTTGGTACAGAACACGAAGAAGATAGGGACAGGGTATTAACCCCCCCCCCAAAAAAAAAAAAAAGGCAAGGTATGCAAATGAAAGGCATCAGGAACCCTAGTTTTCCTTCACTTCAATTAACATGTATATATAAAATTTCAAGAAGGCTGATTTAAAGCAAGAGTGGATGGGTGAATTCATCAAGCAGCATGTGAATTAATGACTGATTAAACAAAACGCGTTCGATGTTTTGATTTGTTTGAAACAGTTAAGATTCATGGGTGTTTAATTCAAATCACATAATTAATTTTTTTAAAAAGGGAAGAGTTTTCCTGCTTGAGTCAAGGGAAAAGAGATCAATCACATTTGAAAATAATTTCCACATCGTTGCATTTAGCATTAGAATTTATCTTCCTCAACACTGACATTTTCTACACCAGGAGATATATTAAAATGCTCCATCTCGCCTGTCCCTGTAAATGTTCCAAAAAGAAAAATCAGCTACATCTTTTTAGTAAGAGAAGGCTATGAGAACTCATTTACAACAGTAAGGGCATGGATGCACAGCAGCCTGCTATGATCAAGGTGTCATTTGCAACTTCAGAGTTTGGCAGGTCAATCAGTTATCTGCATTGCCTTCGAAAACGTATATATTTACCACATACAGTTTTTTAAATTTTGTAATTTCCAACATGTTTTATGTGTATTCCTATGTGAATCTGCAAAAAGTAGAGCAAATCTTGCTTTTTTTAATTTCTAAGTGGGATTTAATTTATATTTAGGTGAAGGTTCTCCCTTACCTAGTTAGTAAGGTAACCAACTCATAGTATTAACTATTGGTGATTTTACAGCTGAAAGTCTTTTGGTTGATATATCTTTCAGCTTTATACATCTAGAAAATAAACATTTTTATTCATTCTTATTCAAAGTAACAGAGAAGCATAATAAACTCATTCCTCTCATTGGGTGTTTTCCCCCAGGAAAAAAAACCCAAAAATCACCTAATTATTTAGATTGTAATGTAGTTTATTACATATTTTCTCAGTGCTTGTGGTGCTGATTTTTACCACAACTACAGTAAAACTGTAGATTGGCATGTTATTGGTCTCACTTTTGGATCTCAACTGTTCCTTCAGCAACTTAACTTCTGTGGCCACAATTAACTGACTTGATATGCAAGATAAAAACTACAGCCTTAATCATTATCGGGGCATTTGAGGACCCTTCGTAGGAGGGGTCGGATCCCACTTCCAGCAAAGCTAATTATCTGATTAGCCTGTAATTTAAACCTAAATTGAAAGCCCTGTTTGTCATTGATCGCTTTGCCTCTTCAGCTTTGCAAACACAGAACCGAAAGCTTGCAAGCCCATTTTGGTTTGGCAAATAAACAAGGCTTGATTGGAGAATAAGTGAATGGAGGAGGGGTGCCAGGATAGTGCAGATTGCTTGATTTGCCTAATTTAGAAGCTCCTGTGTTCCTTGTCCAGTGTAAGCAACCACGGTAACTGTCCCCTTCGTGGTGTTCGATAACATGGTTGCCATCTTGGTCGCGGGGAATGAGTAATGTGAGCCATATGGTGGTAAAAAGCCAGCGTAAATCAATAGACTCTTTGCATCAAACTGTATGTCAGGCAGTAGTGTAGCTGGAGGCATCCATCCTCTGTGTGTCTCCATTCATCACTGGAGGGAATGACCGAGCTGTTGATAAACACTTTCAGAGTAACAGCAAGGAGAACATTTACCAATCACCCCGAGTCTAACCGAGTATATTCTGACCACTGTGGAACCAATTACTTAAGTGGTGCTATCTGCAATAAAGCTGCACTCAACAGAAACTGAAGCAAAAAAAAAGACAGCACAGCACCTTGTAGTGAAGGACAACAAGGAATACAGGCACCACAATTGTGCGTATTAAAAGGTAATGTTTTCTTTGGTGATGAAAGAAAGAAAGAATTGTTTGGTTTAAATTGAGAAAGCTGCTTCTTGAACACTGAAAGACCTTACACCCAAGAGAAGCTGCAGAACAGCATTTATGTTAATAGTCATTGTTTTTTTCCTTTTGTTACTTAAGTCTTAGTTTGGGTCACAAAAGTCCTTAAAAAATACATGAAATTGATCGTGTAAATTATACTGTAGTTTGAAACATTCTTCAACTCTCAAACATACACTGGGTTAGGGTTAGTTGCTCTAGACTAAAGCTAGACTTGTAAGTATGCTTTATTGATTGGTCATAAATAAATAGATTTATCATTTTCAGCTTTTGTGATTAATCTATCATTTTTCATAGCTAACTGTGTCTTGGCATGGGCATGTTTCAGTTCTTAAACGGATGAGACGAAAGGCTGAGTTAATTTAATTTTTGCTTTTATAGGTATTTCATGTGGGCTGCACAGTAGTGCAGTTGGTAACACTTTTGCCTTGCTGCTAGAAAGTCCTGGGCTCAAATCTTGGCCTGTGGTCTTTCTGCATGGAGTTTGCATGTTCTCCCTGTGCATGCATGGGTTCTCTCTGGGAACTCCGGCTTCCTCCCACAGTCCAAAAACATGACTGTCAGGTTAATTGGTCTCGCTAAATTCTCCTTAGGTGTGAGTGTGAGGCTGTTTGCTCTCTCTGTCTCTGTGACCCACCCCACCTCTGGACCATTGAACACTGGAGATCAGCATGTAAGATAATGGATAAAGGGTATTTCATGCTTTTGTTTTGTTCTTTTATTTTCTTAGTCTGTCTCTTGTCCACTGTTCTATGTACTTCCTGTTTTCAATGGAACATGTTGCCAAGATGCTTTTCACTTGTCATTTTTAGTCATGTTCATGTTTAGATATGTAGCTGAATTCCATGTTCACCTTGTGTTTAGCTTTTCCTGACTGATCCTCCTCAGTTAATGCTCAGCCACAGCTCTTTCGCATTTACTGAATCAGACACACCGATTTCCTCTCCAATTGCTTTGTGTGGCTTCATGTATTCAGGATGATTTATTCAGTCCTTGTTCGCTCTTTTTGTTCTGTCAGACTGCCCTGGAGCAAGGCTGCCATGCACCAATGCCACCGGGCCCTCTGACCACCACCACCAGCAGCAGAGGCAGGTGAAGTGTCTTGTCATTGTGCACAAGGACACAACGACAGAGGCAGGTGGAGCAGGTTGAACCAGCAACCTACCGATTGCGGGGCGAGCTCCTACCACTGTTGCCAACATTGTCACAGAGAAATAAATGTGTGCAATTTTACTGCCTCTGTAAATAGCTGGAATATAAGAAAGAGAAGAAAAAAAACTTCTACATATGAATAGAATATAGAAAATAGTGCAAAAGCCAGTCTTACATAAATAAATAGACCAGGCAGCATGAGAAAGGAATGAGTCGTCATACTTTCTTAATCTGTCATAAACATCGAAATAAACAAAAATAAAGCAGTGCTCAATTTGCTCTTAAGGTTCCCTAGATCATCCCAGTGAACCTGAAGAGCAAATAGAATATTTCTTCTTCAAGTCATGAAGAAAAATACAAATCAAAAGCATTTTTTTCCATGCTCCTACCTGAAGACTAATATAAAGTAAAAGGCACTTTTCCAGAGTAACTGTAGACTGAGGACTGACTGACACAGAGACCAGTAGGCTAATGCACAATCATTTATGTGACAAGAACTACTAAGAAATGGAATAAAACAGGAAATAGCACAAAGATGTGGCACTTCTATTGTCCACTGTAGACTATGGGCTTTTCAACATTCAGAGTACAAAACTAGTGATTATGCAGAAAGGTTGTTTAATGACCATCTCTGGGAAAGGATTTACACACAAATCAATCATTCAATCTCTTTGTTCAATTAGCTGTCCAAACTGGATTTTGGTGTCGAGTGAATTTGGCTCCAACAAAGACCAGCTGAAAGACCCTTCAGCGCAGAAGTGCATTTGTATTTCTTTAACACAATATGAGAGACCTCTTAAATATATATATGTATTTTTTTTATTATAAAAATGTGATTTTATCTTTCTTGCACTTTTTTTTTTAATTTGGGCGTTATATGTGTGAAGAATATGAATGTATAAACAGCTGTTGAAAAATAATTTTGAGTAAATTAAATAAATTCTCTATACCTTTGAGGTTCTCCTATGTTGATTTTAATTATTTTCTTCATGAAGAATTTAATAATAAGTCCTACTTTAGAAAAATTATATGCTCCTAAGGAAAAGGGTGGCCTAGAACTTCAGGATCCTAAGCTTTATTGTTTGTCATTTGAAATGGCAAAATTAGTTAAACATTGGGAAGGTGAGAATGGGCAGGAATGGTTACACATCGAAAGGGATATATGTTTGCCGTTTGACCCTAAACACAAATTATATCAAAAGATTGATACAACAAACCCAGTTTTTGTTCACTCCTGTAAGGTTTGGTTAAAGGTACACAAACTGTTAAAGCTTCCACATCAGGTAGAGAAGTATGCATCTCTTTGGAATAACCCTGAGATATGTATTGGTAAAGCACCTGTGTTTTGGAGGCAGTGGCATTCACGCGGCATATGCGTCATTGGTGATTTGTACAAAGATGGACAATTCATG